>LOJH01002579.1:0-42346 GCA_001685095.1 Ellobius talpinus
CCAAAGTCCGGGTCTTCGCCAGCCTGGGCCGGTCAGGGAAGGCAAGGCCGGGAAGGCTTGGCGTGTTGTTAAACGCACTGCAGCCGGCAGCTTTCCGCCCCACCTCTCAGGTGGGCCTTGCTCCTGGCCGCAGTGCTGAACTTCAGTGCCCCCGAAGTTTGAAAACTCCTCACTGAGGGCATCGCCTGACCGTTCCCTAACTTAACTGGGATTTAAGAATCCTAGCAAACCTAAGTGTCCGGATTCCTTCTATTCTCAATTTCTAGTTTGACAGCCTCTAGTTTGAAAACTCATTGAGGGCATCGCCTTGACCGTTAACCTAACTTAACTGGGATTTAAGAATTCTAGCAAACCTAAGTGTCTGGATTCCATCTATTCTCAGTCTCTAGCTTGTAGTTAAATAGAATACGAACGTTCGATCAGCTGGCAGTTTCTTCATAGTTGCTGAGTCTGTTTCTGATTTGAGGAGTCAAGGGGCATAACACAAAACACATTAAAAAATTCCAGTCCATCGGTGTGGGGTTTTAGGGAACGATAATTTACCTGAATATAAATATCTTTACTTTTTTTTTTAAAGGGCAAGTGTCCAGAGGATGGCTGGGATGAGAGCACACTTGAGCTCTTTCTGCATGAGCTTGCAGTCATGGATAGCAACAATTTCTTGGGTAATTGTGGTGTGGGAGAAAGGGAAGGGAGAGTGGCCTCTGCTTTGGTTGCTCGTCGTCATTACAGGTATGTTTCTTACACCAGTTGTGAGAGCCTTTGGGTCCCTCCCTGGGTGGAGTGGGAGGAACTTAAAAATGGTTATGGTATTCATAGTAAAATTTAAAGTTTCCACTCACAGTTTCTCTCCTCTTCAAATGGACATAGGAACACTCTGAGCAGGTGCTTTTCATGCCAGAGTTGAAGTTCTAATATGTGATGGTTTCCCTTTCAGACAGTTCATGGTCAATAGTGCTGTGTTCTGCTAAATATTTAAACTAGTAAATCTGCTTGGTTCTAAAAGCTTAATATTGTCAATACAAAAAACACCGAGTTCCTCTTGAGATACTAACAAGTGACAGGTGACACCAAATACCATGTTGTGGTGTAACAGTTTCATGAGCTTTTTATAATGAAATAGTCACAGAACAAAGAAAATACTAAATCATAGACCAAGACTTTTAAAACACACTAGTAGAAATATGGAGGTAGGCCAGTTACAGCAAAGCAAGGCAATCCTAGTGTAAGTATCAGATAGCCTCTGGGTAGGTGAAATCCACTCCAGGGTCTCTGTACATTCTAGAAGGATTTACCTAATAGTCATGGAGGTGACAGCCCATACACAGGGGAGACATTTTGGTTCTGAACCTGCACCTTGCCAGCTTACCCCAACCATGGAAGTTCAGACATAGAATCATAGAATGTTTAATGTGGGTGAGAATTTTTTTTTTAAAATTTCAGTTGACATAAATCTTAGTTGTCTTTCTTTTGACAAGATAGTCTAATTTTCTCTTTGACTTTCAAAAACTGTCACTGTGTCACTGTGGCTGTTTGGGAACTCACTTTGTAGATCATGCTGGTCTTGTATTTATAGAACTCTACCTACCGCTACCTCCTGAATGGCAGGATTAAAGACATGTGCCACCACACCCAGTCATATTTCCTTTTTAACTTGAAGGTTTTATTGGAGGGTAATGAACTTGAGAGCATAGTTTATCAGTATCTGAATCCCATTTTATTTTTTTTTTTGCAATCGATGGAGGAACGGGTGTATTAGATGATTAGCATTAGTTTTGAAAGTTTTTTTTAACCCATCCTGAAAAGTGGTTTAATTTTTCTTCCAGACCTGCTTCTTCATCCTGAGTGCCAGAATTTAAGGCATGAGCCACCACCTCCTGCAAAAAATGCCTTAATTATTAATTGATAGTACTTTTGGATATGATTGCTTATTTCCATCTTCTACCCTTTCTGTGTGAAATATGAACTCTTAAAAACATTTTTTTGATTTTTAAATCAAAGTGCAGTTTTAGAGGCATACTAAAATTTGATTTTAACATGAACTATGATAATGAGTATGGATGTAAGTTTCCTGTTGAACTACCTTGGTAATGTGGTTCATATATAATATATGTGGAAGAGTCACATATAAAGTGTGCTCATAGGGAGGGACAGCACTACTACTCTGTGATACGCTCCTTTTACAGTTTCTGATCTAATTGACTGTCAGAGATTGAGTTGACAGAAGAATTATTTCTTTATTTTAAAGAACATTCAAAGGCATCTGTAAGTGTATAGGGCCATCTAAGGCAAGTAGATTTGTACACTCGTTTTCAAGAAACATAATTGAAAAATATTAGAACAGTTTTTGCCAAGGGTGGTGGTACTGCCTGTAATCCCAGCACTTAGCAGAAATGGGGAGGGTCTAAAGTATAGGGTGGCCAGTGCTACCTAGTGGGATCCTGTCTCAAAAGACCACTGTCACCACCAGCAGCAAATGAGGGCAGTTTCTGAAGTATCTCATTCAGGTCAGAATCTGTCCCGCTGTGGTGGAGGAAGGGAAGAGGGAATAGGATGTTCCCTGTACCATGGTTTTAAACAGATTACTCCAAAGGTTAATGACTTAAAATGATGACTATTTCTTCGGTTCTGTGTGTTAACTGAGCTCAGCAGCTCAGGGTTTTGGGTTTCTGGTGTAGTTGTCAGATGTCAGCTATAGTGTAGTTTTGTGGAAGGTTAGAGTCGGCAGTCTACTAAAGCTGACTTGGTTACGTGACTAAGGGCTCAGCTTGTTTCTTCCTGTGAGGATTTTGAGAGGCAGTACACACTAGCAAACTCCTCAAGAAGTCTGATGAAGACTTTAGTGCTTCTTATGACCTTCTAGAACTTAGAGGCTCCAGACAATAGCTTCTGAGTCAACCAAGTCAGTACGGATACCTCCACATACGGATTTAGATAGGTGAGAAAATTAGACTGTCTCTTGGTATGGACCAACAGGAAAACAGAAATTGATATGGTGGTCCTTGGGGATTATTCCACATTAGTCATTTATGAAGTGTGCGTGCAATAGTGGAAGACTGCCTCTGCTAGTTTTTGGTTATTTAGTTGTAAATATGTGTATTAATTAATTGAACACTGAATGTATTTGTACAGTTTTTGGTTCATTTTTTGCTTAGGTTCATCCATGGAATTGGGCGGTCTGGTGATATTTCTGCTGTGCAACCAAAAGCTGCAGGCTCTAGCCTCTTGAACAAAATTACCAATTCTTTGGTGCTTAATGTCATCAAGCTGGCTGGTATGTACCATGTCAATCATAATGTGACTTGTGAGTAGACAGCACACTAGTCTCTTGTATTTATATCTCTTCAAAGCAACATGAATTTGCATTTTTAAAAGTGCACACATGTAAACCTGTTTCAGACAAGACAGAAAACAACCTCAGGGATGACTTTCATGAGAACAAATAAGAAAGAGAAGAAACACCAGGGTTACAGTCCATGTTATTTTATGAACCAAATTTATCATTTCTTCCAGAAGGATGTTGGCTTTTCATTGTTTTGTTTTGTTTATGAGATAATAAATTGCTTTATTTCTTATTTGTAGGTGTTCATTCCGTGGCCAATTGCTTTGTAGTTCCTATGGCAACTGGTATGAGTCTAACCTTGTGTTTCTTAACATTGCGACACAAAAGACCTAAGGCCAAGTATATCATATGGCCGCGGATAGACCAGAAGTCCTGCTTTAAGTCCATGGTCACTGCAGGTAAAAGACATGCAGCATGTATAATGTTGTAAACATCCAGTGGGAAACTCAGATTTTTATATAGAGAGAGGCAAATTAAAAATTAAATGTACTCCATATTCATGCTTTAAAGAAATTTTAGTAAACTATTCATAAAATTTAGCACGTATTTTAGCAATTTGTAAGCTTATGTATACTTACATTTACCATTAAAGTTTGCATAATTATTTGTGGGGTCATCTTTAATTATATGCTAGTTAAGTGCAATATTTCAGTTAAAAATCTGAAGGACTCTTGGGCCATGAGATGGGTCAGTGATCTCCAGGTGACTGAAATTTATAGTTTTCTTTAGCAGTAAAACACAAAGTTTATGGGTGTGATTTATTTATTTTAGCATTTGAATTTTATTATCATTTATGTCTATCTCTGAAAAACGTAAACTCAAGTGAAATTGATATGTTCCCAGAGAATGAGTAGGCTTCATTTTTTTTTTTGACAGAACTTGAACTGGACTAGTAGTCTTTTTGGTTATCAACACCTGAGCATTTAACTTCTGTAGGCTTCTGGTTAATATGTGTTTTCCTTATTTTATAGACTCCATTCCTTTCCATTTCACAGTGCTAAAGATCCAGTCTGGTTGCTGGTTGGTCTTCACACCCTTTTGACTTGTTTCTGATTAATGTCAGTTCTGATTGTCTTAGTTAGAGTTTCTTTTGCTGTGAAGAGACATCATGACCACAGAAACTTTTAAAAAGGAAAACATTTAATTGGGGTGGCTTACATTTCAGAGGTTTAGTCCATTATCATGCTGCAACATGGTGGCATGCAGACAGACATGGTGCTGAAAAGTAGCTGAGAGTCCTACATCTGGACGCCCAAGTAACAGGAAGTGGTCTGAGATACTGTGTGAGGCTTGAGCATAAATGAGACCTCAAAGCCCAACACACTTCCTCCAACAAGGCCGTACCTACTCCCATAAAGCCACACCTCCTAATAGTGCCACTACTTATGAGCTTATGGGGGCCAATTACATTCAAACTATTATACTGAGCTGCCATCTTTATTACTAGAGGAAAAGCTTGTCAGTGAAATAAATATTTAGAGTTCTTTTGTACAATTGCCTTGCTTCTTAGAGTTCTAGAATCATCTTGCATTTAATTGACACTAATGTTTCGATTTCTGGTTGACTTGGTTAGGTTTTGAACCAGTGGTGATTGAAAATGTTTTGGAAGGTGACGAGCTGCGTACTGACCTGAATGCCGTGGAGGCTAAAGTCCGGGAACTCGGGCCTGATCATATTCTGTGCATTCATTCTACTACATCCTGTTTTGCTCCAAGGGTGCCTGATAGGTAACTGACTTGTGAATATTGGTCTTTAGATGCTCTTTTGAATAAACTTTGTCCACTAATTCCCAAGCACGATGAGATAACGCTTGGTAGTAAGTAGTGAATAAGTACTGGCCTAAGAGAGTAAGTTAATCCTAGGGATACTTATTATTGTGGTTTGGAGAAGTTTGATGCTGAAGGAAAAACAGCTGATGTGAAGGTGGAGATCCCCTTATCCAAATCTTGGTACACCTTACTTGTCTGCTTTCTTGTTCTTGCCGCTTTAAGTCTCTCAGTGTTGTTTGTCCTCACTGCTTCAACCTTTCCGAGTGACTTGCTGGCTTAGTAGTTTTCCCCATCACTATTTCTTTGGCTTTGTAATTCATTTCCTAGTAGGAATGATCGTCACTAACAGATTAGAAATAAAGTATTTTAGGATTATTTACATGTCTTTGATTGGGAGATTAAGCTAGATATGTGAAGTGGTTGATGATAATACAAATTAGAAAATTAAAACCATGGGGGTGGCAGATGTTCATTTTTCTAAAGGATAGCCACAGTTTTTTTTTGAAAATGTCATAGGGCTTAAGTTTATTGACAGGAATTTCTGTTTTTGCCAGAAGCTCTGGTTTGTTCTCATTTCAACATCTTTAACAGAAGTGTTAATGATTAATAAGAATTGTGTTGACTTCGGACTCTGGTTGCTAAGCTTTTGTGTTTGTGGACTCATGGTTTGGCAGTGATAGCCACATGTTAACTTTTTATTATTTTACAGGCAAATTTTGAAAGATCATATTGAAGCCATACTCTTGAAAATTTGCCTTCCGTCATTCATGAGCCTATGAATTCTGTTTTAAAATTATATTGCATATTCTGTAGTAGTTTATTAATGACCAATCATTTTAAATTTCTAAGCAGCAAGCATGTGGATGTTTGTATTAGTTGGATTATTTTTCTCTGTGGAGTTTTGCTTCATTTTGAGCCATATTTTCAGTGTGTGATGTTGTATTGTTTTACACATATACCTGATAGAAAAGATTCCAGAGAATTTAGTAGTTGGCAAGTTGTCACTTGTTACTTTTTGTTGTATGATGTAATTATTGCTTTTGATGAGTGAGGTTATGAAAATGGCAGTATAAAGTTAGTGTATTTGATCTTCTGATTTTATAGTCTTAATTTTAGTGGTATAACATTTATATTGTTTTTATTGGTCAATTATTGAGAAGTATTGAGCAGGAAATCCATGTAAAAGGAATATTAAAAGAATGTCACTTTTGATAGCTATTAAAATTAGCTCCTGATTTAGAATACAGTGTAATTCACATGGAAAATCTGTTTCCTGCTTTTCTTTGCCTTTCATTTAATACCTCTTTTATGTCCTATTAACACATCTGATTAATTTAGATCATTTAAAAGCTACTTACAGGTTTGTTGTATTTTAGATAACTTTAATGTTATGGTACCTTATTTTCAAGAAAGTTATCAGGGAATCCTTTCACTAGAGCACACATGAAAAACATGTCTTTTATCTTCTGAAGAATATATTTATGTGTGTTCCAATTCTATTTTGTTAGTAACAGAAGTTTTGGTATTGATTGTGAGACAGGTGTGTGTGTGTGTGTGCTTGCTTGTGTGTGTGTTTGTGTGTGTGCTCCAATGGTTGATTTTAGGCATCTTCCTCTATTACTCTCCACTCTATTCTTTGAGACAGGGTCTCTCACTGAACCTGCAGCTCCCTGTTTCAGTTCCAGTGGCTAGCACTCGAGCCCCAGCAATCATCCTGTCTCTGCCTGCCTGGTGCTGGGATTATAGGCACACACTGACTTCCTAATGTGGGTTCTGGGGAATTGAACTCAGGTCCTCATGCTTGCAAGGCAAGCACTTTACTGACTGATCGATCCATGTCTCCAGCCCTAAAGATTGTTTTATTCATGTCTTAGTCAGTGTTCTATTGCTGTGAAGAGACACCATGACCACAGCAACTCTTATAAAGGAAAACATTTAATTGGGGTCTTTCTTACAGTTTCAGAGGTTTAGTCCATTATCATCATGAAAGGGAGCCTGGTGACATGCAGCTCTAAACCTGGTGCTGGAGCAGTAACTGAAAATTCTATATCTAGGTTCACAGGCAGCAAGAAGAGACACTGGCCTGGCTTGTGCTTCTGAAACCTCAGAGCCCATCCCCAGTGACACATCTCCAACAAGGCTACACCGCCTATTCCTTCTCAAGTAATGCTACTCCCTGATGACTAAGCATTCAAATTTATGAGTCTATGGGGCCATTATCATCCAAACAACAGTTCATAATACTTAAAGGAAGCAAATTGAAAGTTTCTGGCAATGAACATGATCTTATTCCCATTTATAGTTTTAAAACATATTTGTTCACATCTAGGAAAAAAGATATCTCATGCATACCACTCCTTTATTTACTTACTTGAGACAGGGTCTTGCTATGTATCTCTGATTGGCCTGGAATTTGCTGAATAGAATTAGCTGGCCTCAAGTTCACAGAGATCCATTCGCTTCTGCTTCCCTGTGCCATGTATTTTAAATATCTCCTTTTGGGAAGAAGCATAGAAATGCTTTGCTTCCAAATTCTATTTGTGAAACCAAACTTCTTTTTAGAAATCAATTTCGTTGCATCACAGGTTATAGGTATAGTTTTGCAGTGTACTACGTTGTTTTATAGGTGACTTTAGTCACAAGTAGTATTGAGTTTTGAGAAGGAACCTCTGCTGTATTGTGGTTCATTACCATACTTAACATAAATTTTAGACTTTTAAATGTCTTTTTATGAGAGGTGTCAAATGAAAGAGTAAAGAAGGGTAGATTTTAAGCCAACAGTATTTTAAAGGATGTATCCAAGTTGTTAGACAATGTCAGTGAGTTTTGGTACAGGAAGGTTGTAGTTCCCTCACCCCCCTCCCCTTTTTGTCTTTTTAAAATTAAGGTCTACTTGAAAGTGTATTTTTTAAATGTTGTGAGATTTCTTAAGGTTTACAGATATGCTTACTTATTTTCTCAGTACTAGCTTCAGTATGGTGAGTAGTCAAAGCAGTAAGAAGGGGAATCACAGCCCTTTGTGAAGCATCATCTAATCTCTGTGCTTTGTAAGAAATTTGGAAATTATTGAAAAGTTACCATCATAAACTTTTGTTTTGTTTTGTTTTTCTTTGAGACAGGGTCTCACTATGTAGCCTGGCATACACTTGCTGTGTAGACTAGGCTGACCTCACACTCACAGTGCCTCCGCGTATCAAGTCATAAGCTTTTCTAAATATGTTTTTCCCTCATTTATTAGTAACATTGAAAGGCTTTCTAAGGTTTCCTAAAGTGCTTGCTGTGTATTTCCAGGCTGATGAATTACATGCAAAGATACTACAGAGGGAATTCAGTTTGTCATCCCCTTCTCTCTTTCCCTAATATACTTTAACACTATTGATAAAAACTTTCCATAATTATTATAAAGCACAGTATGAGTATGTCTTTCTGTAAATGTTTATGTTTATAGATTAGAAGAACTGGCTGTGATTTGTGCTAATTATGACATTCCGCATGTAGTCAACAACGCTTATGGATTACAGTCTTCCAAGTGCATGCATCTCATTCAGCAGGTGATTTATTATATTAATATTATATACTATAGGATTATGACTTTTTTTCCTACAGTCTAATACAGTGAAAGTTATTTAATTCTCTCTACTTTGGGGAGCATTAGAAACTTGTATCCAGTACTCTATTGGTAAAAGTCATTATTCCTTGGTAGTCTAATGGTAATTGAATAGTAACTTTTAAAGATTTGTTTATGCATCTATTTTGTGTGTATACATGTGTCTGTATGTGTAAGCGTATGCATACCTATATGTCTGTGTGTGTGTGTGCGTGATTGTTCGTGCAGTTGGGTTCCAGAAGAGGGTGTTGAGTATCATTCTATTGTTCTCCTGTTTCATCAAGGCGGAGTCGCTCTGAACCTGTAGGTTGAATTTTCTCAAGCAGGCCGGAAGTCAGCAAGCCCCAGTGGTCCTCCTGTCTTCACCCTTTTGGAGATAGAGTTTTAGGTGTGCGTGAAACGCCTGACCTGTTACATGGGTTCTAGGCTCCAAACACTGATCCTCATGGTTGCACAACAAGTGTTCTTCCTGGATGAGCCATTTCTCCTGACCCTGGAAATAGCTTTGATGGTCCTGAATCAACACAGAAAGATTTCAGTAGCATTCTTAACTTTCTGAGATTTTTTTTAAGCCCTGGATGCTCATTTTTCTAATGTATTGAATTACATTATTGATGATTATATTTTATATAGAAGAAAAAACAAGAAGAGTAAGAGTGAACCATGTAAACACATAAACATATTTTCAAATTTAAAAAAAATACAAAACATTTAAATATTTTCCAGGATCTAAAGACTCTTTTAGTAGCTGCTGCTCTATGACCTTTACTTATTCACTCTTACCTTCCTTTGGTGTCTTTTTATCATTCCTTAACTTTTCAAGGCGGCCTCACAGGTCTAGGTGGATCGTGTTTGGTGCGAATGGAACAGAAGAAAGGGATACAGTGTTTTGTGCTGGAACTGGTGAGAACACTTTACATGGGTGACTCACTTTTATTCAATTGCCCCTCCTTTCCTTTTCTTCTAATTCCTAGTACTTAAGAAAATTACTGCATTTATTTGTGTGTCTATTCATGCTCACACATGTGTGCCATAATATACATAAGGAGGTCAGAGGACAACTTGTAGGAGTCAGTTCTTTCCTCAACCATATGGTTCCAGAGCTAGAACCAGGGCTGTCAGGGTTGGTGGTGAGTACCTTTAACCACAGAGTCATCTCACTGCTCCTCCCCCCTTTGTATCTTTAATGCTTTCAAAGTTCAAATGCATTAGCATCTCTAAAAGTTTATAAAAGGAAGGAGCAAGTGATCATAGCTATCTTTATTTTTAATCATAGCTATCTTATAAGTACCACTAGTCATTTATAATGAACATTTTTCTGTTTCTGTGAATGTACTGTTTTCACATAGTTTTAGGTACTGTGTATATTTAACAAAAGACTTTAAGCCTTGTTAGTTATATGTTTATACTTTCCACATGCCTATATTTGTTTTCACACACATCATTTTAAAGATTTATTGTGATTTATTTATTTATATGTGGGAGAGAGATGGCCTGAGGAGGCCAGGAGAGGCCTCCCTTGAAACTGAAACTGGAGTTTAAGGTGTTTGTGAGCTGCATAGGTGGGTGCTGGCGTCGGAGTTCTGATCTTCACACTAGAGCAGCTATTGTTCTATCTGCTGAGCTATCTCTGCATCCTGAGATGAGTCATTTACTCAGATGTTATTCCCTAATTGAGAATCAGGGTTCTGGGGCTCACAACATACTTTTGAACACTTGAAAGTGGAGTGATGGTGGTATACTAATGGAGGGCCAAACTAAGGGAAGCAGTTGTGGAGCTGATGTGAAAGGTATCCTTGGGGCTGCTCTTCCTGGCACTCCACTTTGTCGTGTGCATGTGCATGTATGTGTGTGATGTTTCTCAAATGCAGATGCTGTCTTGTAGGTATTATATTACTTTCTAAAATGGACTTGTCTTTAAGTAGTAAATAAACATTTCTGCAGATTGACCTACGTGCTACATGAGGAGAGGTCATGGCACTGTTGGTTTAAACAACATAAATGTATAAGTCTTGTTGAGTTCTGACTGCTATTTTGTGACATTCTAAATAGAGTTAATTTTCCCTCATAACTGTCATAATGCAGACAGCTTACCAAAGACCTACCATGTGTGTTAGGCATCCAGTCAGGCTGTTAATGTTTTAAAACTAATCCTATTAAGTTAAGATGTATTTTCACTGTTCCTGTTTATATATGAAGAAATATGCTCAGTGGTTTAAGTGTTTGACCTGAGGTCTCACAGCTGCTGAGTAAGTTGTATAGCAGTCTGCCACCAGGGCCCCCAGTTTCCCTAAAACAGAACAAAGCCCCGAGAAAACAGTATCACAGTAACCATGTAATTAGTGAAGAAAACTGTTACATCTGAAATGTCTTAGCACTTTTAAAAGATGCCCCAGAATGACTTGGTTCTGAGCAGATAAGACACTCTGTTAGGTATGTGTAATCTCAAGAAGTACACTTCTGGTTCTATTTGCTGAAATGCCTAATCTGAGATGTTAGGACAGATTAATAGAGGGCACATAGTAGAGCTATAGAAATGTGTGTGGGATTGACTGTTTAGAATGGAAGGTGAAGTTCGAAAGTGGGAAGCAGCGACGTCACTTTGTTAAGAATTGGCACAAAGTAGGTGTTACTGCTACTTACCCACACACCTGATTGTTATTTCCTTCAGTAGATTTTCTGACTTCCCATTAGTATGTGAGCTACCGCAATATGTGCTGGGGACACAGCGTGGCAGTCTATTTCCCAGCAGTCTCCGTCCTGCTAGGTTTTTCATTTTCTTCCTTAGTGGCAGCCTATTGTTAGTGTGGGGGTGTGACCCTTGAACATTTCTGAGTGTTTTTTGTGAAGGAGTGTGCAGTCTTCATGCTAAAAGGGTGGGTGTAGCAGTCTGGAGTCTGCTTCCCCTTTCTCAGTCCGCCCTCTCCCAGGTCAGGCTCATGCTCCTCTCAGAAAGCCTAGACAGTATTTCTGGACACTTTCAACCTGGCACCACTTGCTGTGCTTTCTCTTCACTTATTCTTTTGATGTTTATGCTGTCCCCTCTTCCTGAGGTGGGTTTCTTCTGCTCATAGTCTGCTAGGAAATAAGAGTCATGGCAAGAGTAAGGCTGAAACAGTCAGGATGGTCTCTGAGTGTCTGCTCCCCTCTGTGGCTTCTACTGCCTCTACCTGTTGCCTACATCTGGTCTCTCAGATTAGACCAGCTAGCTGCGATTTCCATTCTCCCTGAGATACAGAAATGGGGAAGAAGTGTGAAAATGAAGGTCAAATGTGGTTATAATATTAATGGGAATGTAGATTGTGAATACAGATTGAAAATCTGTGGCTGCAGATAAAGAAAAAAACTATGTGAGTTGAAATTTAGATGGTATCTCCATTTTTAAGAGAAAATTGCAGCACATTAGACAGAAGGTCATAGCTGTGTCAGATGGGAAGCAGAAATTGGCTCCACATTTCTAGTAGGTCTGTGTTCAGCTCTGTGCTGGGATATTAGACTTCCATTTGAAGTTCATTTGCCTTGGAATGAGACCATCTAAGATCACATGTTAAGGATCACAAGTTATGGAGAAACATTGATTTTGGAACTTCCGGGAATATACAGATGAAATTGCCATTGGTTGATGATAAACATAAAATTTGGCTTTTCTCTTTTGTGATCAGAGCCGTCATGAAAGTAGAACTTGTTTAAAGGCTGGGCTTGGAGCTTTATGCCTGGCCCGTATGAAGCCCCTGGGGTTAATCTCCAGCACTGTAACACAAACAGACAAACCCAAAAGATAAAAAAAAAACATTAGTAGATTTTCCCAAGTATCAGAGAGAGGCACTTAATTTTCTAGCTGCTTGGTTGGCACTTTGGGCAGCTGTAGTTTATTAGATTGTGATGCTAGGTATTTAAAACTACTTAATCACCATAGACCTTATTGTCAAATAAAAGGTGTGGGGCATGGGAGAAATGCTTTGTCTCATACTCAGTTTTAAGGTAAAAAGCTGTTTCAGAGGAATTCCCTCTTGCACTGGTAATGACACCCCACCTGCTTTATGCAGGTTGAGTTTAGTGATTAATCTGTGAAAGCCAATGTACACTGCAGTGTGCTGGGTGTTGTGTATATAATGAGCACCACCCAAGTTGGAGTTCAGTTCTGTAAACCCTGGACTTCCACTGCCACAGAGAAAATTTCATCCCTTCACCTGCCTTTAAACAAATGTTGTCTATGCACTGTTTCTCATTTTTACTTTTTAATTAAGGTAAAATTAGCCTTTGTAAATGTGGGAATGAAATTAAATTGTATGTATCATTTTGTACGACATTTTTGTTGTGGCCTTTGCTCGTTAATAGAAGTTGTCTGTCACTGACATGTGACCCATATGTTGTTTGATTCTAGGGTGCTCGGGTTGGTAGAATCGATGCTTTCGTTCAGAGCTTGGACAAAAATTTTATGGTTCCAGTAGGTGGTGCTATAATTGCTGGCTTTAATGAATCCTTCATTCAGGAAATTAGCAAGATGTATCCAGGTAAATAGATAACTTGTATTTTGGAAAAATTAACTAATGAACAAAAATGTATATGCATATAGTCTGCTGTGATGAGTTGATTTCTCAAGCCTCCCCCATCAGTCCTCCTGCCTATGCCCTGTCCCTCTATTTTCAGGAAGAGCTTCAGCTTCGCCATCCTTAGACGTCCTTATCACCTTGTTGTCACTGGGCTGCAATGGCTACAAGAAACTGTTAAGGGAAAGAAAGGTGAGGTCTGCTCCTCGTTGAATGCCGGTGTTCTAGCCTGTATGTCTCACTTATATCGGAGCCACTGTTGGGTTTTCATCTCTTATTTGTCCTGTAGAAGCTAATCATCCCGTCTGTCCAGATATGCTGAGAAATAGTTCAGATGCAGTATTTTACTATTAGTATTTGTTATTTAGAAACATCTGTATTGGGAATTATTTGTTCATTTATCACCTAAAGGTAGAGGGGCTCTCCTTTTTTGTTACTAATTTTTATTAAATAATTTTCTTTTGTATTTATTTGTGTGCTCATGTGCATGTGCTATGGCACATGTGTGGAGGTCAGGGTCAGTCTGTGGGTACAGAGATTGGACTCAGGTCATCAGGAGTAGGCGGAGTGGCCTTGCCTTTTACCTGCTTTGCAAGTTTACCAGCTCTGCCTTTTCTTTTAGGACAGGGTCTTCTTGTGAGGCCCTGACTGACTGGAGCTTGCTTTATGTAAACAAAGCAGGCCTCATACAGTGGGCAATCCTCCAGCCTCTGCTTCCTGAGTAGTGGGGCTACAGGCATCTGTCAGCACTTCTGGCATAGAGGCTCTTGAAAGAGTAATGGAAAAGTTTTCTTTTGAGTGATTTGGAAGCCTGAAGGCTTGTTATGGTGTGAAGGACTAGTCCTCAGTGGAAGAGCCAGTAGGAGTCAGCCGCCTCCTTATTCTAAAATAATAAATCTCTCCATCATTGCTGAAATGCTGGACTTATGCTGGCTTTGAAAAAAAAAAGTGATGAGCTTTGTGGTGCCAGCTACTGGGGAGGCTAGGAAGGAAGATTACTGGAGCCAGGAATTTTTGGTCATCATAGTGAGAGCCAGTGTTTTAAAAGAGACTAACAGATGCTTCATTCGTAGCAGTTCTCACCTTCCACTGTGAGTACCAGGGACTGAGCTCAGGTTGTCAAGCTTGCACAGCCGGCTCAGCCATGCCACTAGTCCCCTGCTAGGTTCATTGTATCCATTCTTTGGTGTGGTATTCATCAAGTTCATTTGTAGGGATTGTCTCCATTTTGCATATGAAATTGTGATCTGGGAAGATGCCCTTGCTAAAGGATTGACTGGCCACTTTCAAGTCCCAGAACTGCTGGTGAAGACTTGAGTCTGGGTGCTGCTCAGGCCCCTGTATATGTTGTCTGAACCACTGTCTTCCATGTTTGCAGTTACTTGTACAGCACTGAGGGAGTGATCGATCCTTCTTCCTAGGCATTTGAGCCATAAAGATGATGATTGATCTTGTGACCCTCCCATTCTATCTAGAGGAGTTATTTAAACCCCAGAGGCTCTCAAATGCACTAATTGATTTTATTTAAAATTCTTTGTATAGAATTACTTAGAACAAAGCCTGTCTAATGGAGTAATTTCCAGAATACTAAAATAAAATACTGATCTGAGAACTCTGACACTGCATGAAAAAATAATTGTTCTTTAATGTCTCCACATAGTAGGTCTTCCTGCAGAAAATGTGTATGTCCTCCATAAGTACAACTACGTAAATGTAGCATAAATATTGTTTTTGTTATATTGGATTTGGTGCAGAAATGTAGCCTTTTTTGTCTAAATGGACTCTCTCTGCTGTGAACATTTCATCATGGTAGTTTATTGGCTCAGCTGTGGAGAAGCCGAGGCAAAGCTATTTTGCGCCAGCCCGAGCTATTTATAAACCATCACTGAGAGCGCCTTTTTATGTTACTGCTGCTCTGTGAACTAAAAGAGGGGTGTTAAAGGAAAACTTGGGATTTCTTTTTATTCTGTGCCCTTATTCCCCACAATGGTATTTTTAGAGGTTATTTCTTCCAGCTATATCTCTTCAGGAAAGGCTTTACCTTTGTCACATTGAGCAGACAAGAGCTCAGCTGGAAGCCATTCCTTTCCTCAAGCTTTCCTTTTTGAAGGCTGAAAGGATCAGAGAGTGGAACTTTGTGTGTGAACTGAGCCTCTTTGCCCTTAGCCCCTTCCTGATCAGTGCATCTGCTTCATAGAGGGAGGAATGACCAGGAGTTTAACAGAGGCCTTGAAGAAAAGAGGTTAAAATACAAGCGACTGTTTCTTTGAGTTTTCTTATGCAAAAAGAAAGATCAGTCTTAGAAGTTTGTCCACTTCTGCCTTGCTTCCAGAGAAGCCCATTATCTGCCCAGCACTCCTTATAGAAAAATACTTTGCTGACCAGGGTGGTAGACCGTCATTTATTGTTGCAAATATCTGCTGAATTGGGCAAGTTCAGAAGAGGGGTGTAGTAGAATGGCTGTTCTGGGGCTAGAACTTGTGAGCTGACGCTTAGAGGATAAACCATGTTCTAGAACACTAAACTGTGACAGCAGTGGCTTAACCAGAGCTAAATTTGGAAGAAGGAGTTTGTGCCCTGAAAGTGGAATTCTTGAATCTCTTGTCAATGTCTGATTTGGGGCCTGGTTATGAGACTTCAGCACCTTGAAAGCAGTGTTTTTGCCACTGAGGCAAGCGTTGTTGAACATGTGTCGGTCCTTGGTGGCAGCCACAGTGGAGACCACAATATTTAGTATCAATTTTTTTCAGCTGTGGATATCTGTGTGTGTGGATGTATATCCATGCTGTTGTCCATCTGTCCACGCATGGTTCCTTACCTTCTGAGACAGACATGGAACACCATTTTCTCCTACCCCATCACATGATGTAGCGTGTTGCACAGACATAGCCTAGGACATTTTCTTGGAAGTTTGATGAACTATGCACATCTGGATTCTAGTGAGGGATAGTCTGGACATTGGGTTTCAGTCTGCAGTCCAAAGCCCATACAAAAGATAATGCGTAATATAATTCAGTTCCTTTTTCATGAAAAGTATAAGGTTTTGTGTTTATATTCTAGAAACATAGCTGAAATTAGCAGTCAGGGATACAGTTCCGTTTATCTGTAGTGAGAGTTATAAAATTAAGTTAAATACAGCACAAAGGATATAGAAAATCAATATTATTTCATTTCTTGAAAGTAAGATATTTCTATACACATTTGCTTGTGCTGCTTATAAATCTCTCCTGTTACAGAAGTGTTTTATAATAAATGTCAGTTATAGATTTAACTGCAGCAAAAATAGTACAAGCTCTGTAGTACCTTCATGCATCAGGTAAAACTGCTTAGCTCAGTGTTAGTGTAGGATCGCCATACGATATCCTGAAAGATATTTTAAAGTGTGGTGATATTAATAGGGCATTAGGACCCTACTCCATGGTCTGTGTGCAGTTCAGCATGCGGCAGTTGAGGTTAGCTTACCTCCTATAGCCTCTACATGCAGTAAAGACTGTAAATATTTGTTGTTGAGCATGAGCTTCATTTGAAGATAGGTTTTAAAAATTGAGTTACTTAAACACTAATGATATATAAGACTTAGTTACCTTATGATTATCTTTATAGTAAAGATTTCTCTCCTTATGTTAGTTACAATAAAAGCTGATTTCTGGCTAGGGGTGGAGACATGTACCTGTAATCCCAGCACTCTGAAGGGTAAGGTAGTCTAGGCTTCATGGCGAGACCAAATCTTAACAGATAACTCTGAACCTCTGACTAGCCGGTGATTGATAGAACTGATTGAAAGTACTTTATTAGTGGATTAGAATTGAACATGCACAAATTCAGTTTTCTATCAACGTTTTATGTGCATGGTTACATTTGCAGGTACCCTCTAGGTAACTTTTCAGGAAAAGTTAGCTCAGGTACAAATTAATTTCTCATTAGGGTCCACTCTACGGATGTGACAGCCACACTAGATAGGAGATTATTTTAAACTGGACTTCTGCACTGAAGTACATAAACCGAAGAACTTTGTTTCTTTAACATGTCCTTAACAATAAATGAAAGGCGAAGGTAGCCTTGTTGCTAGGGGGACATAGGGATCCATAAAGGGCAATTCTTGGCGGCTATTTGGTGTTAGACATACTGATGAAAGTTAGGATTTTATAGATGAAGAGACATTATCATCTCTTATCTATGTGGAAATAAGGAACTTTTTTTTAAAATGTAGAGCATTTAAAATTAGCAACTTGTGTACTTTGTAGTAGTTGAAAAGACACACACAGAACCCATGAATTCTGCTTTTAGGGACTGATGCTGTGGTAAGAGATTGTGAATTTTTCTAGTTGCCATACAGTTCTTGGTATTTTTACTTCCATTTGATTCTTACGTGTGCTACGTTTTGAAGGGGTATTAGAATATTGATTTGAGGATAATCCAGTAAAATCTTTATACAAAATGTCCAAGAAAAGATACCTTTTTCACATAACTTTGTCCCATTTGTGAAAATGACCACAGTTGTCTTAAATATTTCTCAGATTATGCTTAATTATAGTTTAATGAAGTTATAAATTATACAGGAAAAAATAAGTAAGCAGAAACCTTTTTTGCCATAAACTTTTTGGCTCCTTGTATAAAGTAGAATACTGATCTTTCAATATGAGGCACATTTATGGAAGTTGTATATGATAATTCTTGCTGTTGTTATCAAGTGTAGCTTGCACAAGGGATGTATTTGGAAATACAGGCAAACATTGAATATTAATAAATGTGCTCAGAAAAAAAATCCATTAAAAATATTAGTTACTAGATGAATTACTGCTGAACACAGCTCTGAAAATGTAGGTGCTGTTGAAAGTAAAGTAATGAATAAAGACTTGAAAATAAGACTGAAGAGATGCTCTTCCAGAGGACCTGGGTTCGATTCCCAGTACCCACATGGCAACTCACAGCCCTCTGAAACTTCAGTTTCAGGGGGTTTCAACAGCCCCCTCTGGCCTCCACAGGCACCAGGCACACAGGTATACATGCAGACAAAACACCCATATTTTAAAAAATAATAGAAAATGATGTATATTTTCAATAGCTCATGGTTATGATAATATATTATATAAAATATATTTATACACATAAAATAAATATATGTATAAATATATAATATAGAATATATTTTAATATACATTTTATTATATATTTATGATAAGAGGATGTCTTACCAAATCTATCAGATAACAATTGCAATTTTTGACTTTGATTATAAAAAGAACTAATTTAGTGATCTAATATTTTATGATTCTGACATGCTAAGAATTGTTCTTACCAATTTAAGAATGGTGATTAGTATAACATTTTAGGTGAGAATATATTGTCAGCAGGGTAAGGCCTTTGTACCTGTAAGGAACTGGTAATTCATAAAACTGGACAGCATTCTCCCTCCTCTCTTAGTTTTTATCTGTTACCAGATAGAGTTGCTCATCTGTGGACTTTAGACCCGAAAAGCTGCTGAGAGAGCTACCTTAGGGAGAAAGCAGAAGCAGCTTTTGTGGCCTTTGAACTTGAGAAGTGTCATTTCCGCTGTTAGCCTTGGAGCCTCTTTAGAATTTATGTTTAACTGTGGATGGAGGTCAGTAAAGTACACTCATCCAACTGTGGATGGATTTGGGTAGGTTTTCATTTTTGCACCTTTTCAAAAGCAGAAGCAGAAGAAAATAACTTTTCAGTTTAAATACCTGCTGACTCAGTTATACTGTTATGCCTATGTGTGTGACATTTTAGATTTAGAAACATTTATTACACTTTCTGCTATTGGCAAAGTAGAGTAAGTTTTAGTTTTGGTTATTATAGTCCTTGAGATAAGAGAAGTGTTCATTTTAGCTATGTGTACCTTAAACAGAATAGATTTGGGGCTGGGGATATCGCAGAGAGGTAGAGCACTTACCTAGCACACACAAGACCTCTAGTTTGACCTGGGGACACACACATGCATGCAAACACACAGGTAGTACACTTTTTAAACTTCCACTTACTATGTAACTTGCATAGTAAATGGATCCATCTTAGCATTGAAGAGATTTTCTTAGTAGTTACAGGAGGAGGTCATCTGAGAAGAACAGGAACTGATGGTGTGGAAGGACCTCTGTGTAGAACAGTGCAGAGGGATGAAGAGGTGTGCAGAAACAGATGGCTGTTTGGGTAGAGTGCTTGCTCTTGCCAGATGTGTCAGTATATACTTAAATCCCAGCTACTTAGAAAGCTGAGACTGGAGGATCAGTCTACCTCTAGCCTGGGCAACATTGCAATATGCTGGTCTTCCCGTTAAAAGAATTCTGAAGTATCAACTCTGAAACTTCTACAAAGATGCGATATATTATAGCCCAAGACCAGCAGTGGGCTGAGCTGTCTTTCCCCCGTCTGCTGTTTGCAGTGGCTCTGAATCTCACTGTATTGTGGCAGAGGAGAGACATGGGAGATGGTAGATAGCATACATTTCATACCAGTCAGGTTTTGTATTAAGGTTGAGTTGTATTTATTTGCGGTATTTTTATTTCAGGAAATGTTTGTGTATTTGTCCACCCAACTGAAGAAGTTGGCTGAGGCCTACAACGAAAGACTGCTACAGACACCTCACAACCCTATATCTTTAGGTAATTTTCTTCCTTAATAAAAGAAAGTATGTCTGAAATATTCTTAGGAGGAAGTTGTCATTTATAGAAATAGTGAACGTGTTTTGATTATGCTGATATTTCTAAATCCATCCCAATATTACGTGATAACTTAAAATGTACTTAGCCTTTAGAAATGCTTTAATGTTTCTTTAATGGAAAGCCTGTTTAGTGAAGGAATCAGAGTTAATAGTAAATATAACGAATATACAGATAGTAATTTAGGGCTTGCCTCTTATAATGAAAATCTGTTCAGTTAACAAAGCTCCAGCATAGCATTGTCAGTGCCTTTGCTTATTTTCCTCAGCCTCTGCTGTCATCAGTTGATCTGCTGATATAAGGACTAATGTTTCTGTTATGCAGTTCAGAGACTATTGAAGAGACTAGTGAGCTAGAGGGATTTCCAGTGGTTAAAATGCTGCTCTTCCAGAGGATTTGAGTTCAGTTCCCAGGTCTTTCAAGGTCAGCTCACAACTGCCTTTAACTTCAGCTCTAGGGAATCTAACACCCTCTTCTGGCCCCTAAACATACATGTACATGCCCAAAAACAAACACATAAATAAAAAGCATTTTTAAAAAGTCAATAATTGACTTTTACATACCTAAGTATTTAAAAGCTTCATAATTAGTTTGTGAATGTGTTTTATATTTCTCATCCAGTTCAGAAAAGTGAATCATTTATAATTGAAGCCATTTTGGAATGTGCATTAATGGAGAACCATATGGGTACCAACACCTAATAACAAAGCCCTTAATCTTTTGTCCACATAGCAGGTCGTGTTGGGAATATCAGTTCTGCCATGTTTTAGTTGCCAATCCCCTTTCCCTATGTCTAAGATAGAGATAATAATCTATCATGCAGGATTGCTTAGGAATGGTTGAGACCATTGCTTTAGGATTTCTATTGCTGCAACAAAAAATACCATGGCCATAAAGGAAGTTGGGGAGAAAAGGATTTATTTGGCTTACACTTCTGCATTACTTTTCATCACTGAAGGAAGTCAGGACAGGAACTCAAACAGGGTAAGATCCTGGAGGCAAGAACTGATGCAGAGACCATGGAGTGGAGCTGCTTTCTGGCTTGTTTCCCATGGCTTGCTCAGCCCACCTTATAGAACCCAGGATCACCTGCTATAGGATGGCACCACCCACCATGGGCTGGACCTTCCTCCATTGATTCCTAAATGAGAAATGCTTTACATCTGGATCTCATGGAGGCATTTCCTCAAGTAAGGCTCCTTCCTCTTTGATGACTCTAGCTTGTGTCAAGTTGGCACATAAAACCAGCCAATACAACAATGTTTGTAAAGTGTCTAGCTTGGCAAGCCAGTCTTCAATAAATAATGGCTATGGCAGTGGTGGGAGCCAAGGACGCAGTTTACCATGAGGTCTCAGAATGACAGTTGTACATTTGTGTATGTAGGAGTTGATCTTACTGAGATAATGTGCGTACATATTGCTTAAGTCCTTCCAACTTGGTTGGATTCAGTTAGCAGCTCCATTGATCATGGTGATACGGAAATTTTGTCCGTGGTTTGTGAACTTGTTTGCTTAAATTGTGCTTGTCTGATATGGAAACAGTCCTTGCTATAATTTATCAAGTGCAGTAAAGTGCTCTTATGCTATGGAACAATGAATGAAAGTAGTTTATCATTTGTCTTGGGTGGTTTTTGTAATCCAAAAGCTTGTTGAATTGTCTTTGTTTCTGTTTTCTCCTAGCTATGACACTTAGGACAGTAGATGAGCAGCATGACAAAGCTGTCACTCAGCTTGGTTCAATGCTTTTTACCAGACAAGTTTCTGGAGCCAGGTGAGTAGCTTTAAGAGATGAGTTTATTTGCTTTTGTTGTCACCTTTAGGAATGATATGTGTCTGCCCCTCAGCCAGCAGGGACTTGTTTGTGTAGCTTTTTTTGACCTGTTTTGGTTTCATCCTATGGTTTTACTAATGGATTTTCAAGGCTTTTGTAATCTTAATAACTTCAAAGCTCCACTTTCTGCATTTTAAGAACTTGAAAGTTCAAATGGAAGGTACAGTTTATATGCATGCCAACAAGTGAAAGCTTAGTGATAGGAGTGTTGTCTGAGACAATGGTGCTGTCATTTTGGCCTTAGTACCTCCTGGATTTTGGTGCTTGGCTTTCTACTGATTCCAGTTTCTTGACTTTTCCTTCTTCAACTCTTCTTGTCCTTTTCTGTCCTGCATGGTGATTTGGTGAGATAAATATTCTTTTGTCTGACTCCTTAACCCCACCTTACACCACATAAGGGTTTCAGGTTCTATTGCAATAAAAGTATGTTGACTTTTCTTTCAAAAGAAAAGTAAGTTTAATCAAGGACTTCTCTTTAGTAGTCCTTCACTGTATACTGAGCCATGCCTGAGGCTTCACTGTGGCCAAAGAACAATTAGGTAATGAACCTGTGAGACTGTTAACACCCCACCTCTGGACTCTGGACAAACTACAGGAAGGCAGGAGTCTTGTTTTACTACCTCTCTGGATGAGGAGTTGTTACAACTGCTGCTGCTGCAGCTCTAGGGATTGAACCTAGGGCCCAGGGCATGCATGGTAAGCACCTGACTACAGATACATCCCCATCTCTCTTTATATTTTCAGACAGGTTCTCACTAAGCTGTCCAGGTTGAACTTGAACTTACTATTTGGCCCAGTTAGGCCTATAACTTGCAAGACTCCTGTCTTGCAAGGCCCAGCTTCTATGTAGATTTTGTCTAATTCTTTCTTAGCTGTACTGTCACATTATAACAGTAGACTAAAAGTAAGTCAGTTTCAGGTGGGAAAGTTGCTAAGGAAATAACTGTTTTTAATTGTTCTAGTTATATTTCTGTTGCTGTGATTAAAACACTCTAACCAAAAGCAAATTGGGAAGGAGGGTGTTTCTTTAGCTTATATTCCAGGTCATAGTCCATCATTGAGGGAAGTCAGGGTAGCATTTCAACCAGGAACTGAAGTAGAAACCATTGAGGAAAGATGCTTTCTGACTTGTTCATTAACTTGTTCATTCAGCTAGCTTTCTTAAATAGTCCAGAACCACCTGCCTAGGGATAATATTGCCCTCGGTGAGCTGGGCCCACCTACATTAACTAGCAGTCATATTAATATCCCACTGAGAAGCCCAGAGGCCAATCTGATCTGAGGTTCCCTCTCCTAGTTGACTTTAGGTTGTGTTAGGTTGACAATAAAAACTAATCAGAACACTAAACTAAAAGAGTTATGCTTTTCCTCACCAAGTACTATCTTGGAAGCATACATGTACATGGGCGTCAAAATCAGGTATTTTACATTAGAGAAAAGTGATGGATCTTGCTCTAAGTGCTTTCCATCACATCTCTGTGAAAGCGTTTTACTCTGACTAGCAGTCTTAGTCAGTTTCTATTGCTGTGAAGAGACACTATGACTATGACAATTCTTAGAAAGGAAAGCATTTAATTTGGACTTGCTTACAGTTTCAGAGGTTTAGTCTATTTTCATCATGGCAGAGAGCATGATGACAGGCAGGCAGAAGTGGTCAAAATTCTACATCTGATCTGTAGGCAACAGAAAGGGAGAAAGAGAGCCACTGAGTCTGGCTTGGGCTTCTGAAACCCCGAAACTCCATCCCTAGTGACATACTTCCTCCTACACAACATGCCTACTCCAACAAGACAACACTTCCTGATCCTTCTAAGTAAATCCTTCTAAGTATTGTCACTCTGATGACAAGCATTCAAATATATGAGCCTATGGGGACCATTCTTATTCACGTCTCCACACTTGCAGAGAATAAAATGCTTGTGTTAAAGGACTTGGTTTTTATTTGTACTTTGATTAGATCTTTGTGGAGCTGGAGTCATAGGCAAGTTATGAACTAGCTGATGTGGATGGTGCTAATGGAATTTGGATCCTCTGGGTCTTCTGCAAGAAGAATGTGAGCTCTTAACCACTGAGCCATCCCTCTGGCTCCATTGTTTTGTTTTGTTTTGAGCTAGTAGTGTCTAGCTATGTACTCTGATGGGCCTCCGGATCCTCCTGTCCCTTCCAGTGTTAACCACAGCTGGATAAATGACAGCTTGTTCAAAGAAAAAACAAATGTAGGTCAGTTCAGCTTTTTGTTTATTTGGGTTTTTCTTTGTTTGTTTGTTTTTGGTGTTTTTTTTTTCCGACAGATTTTCTCTGTGTAACAGGCCTAGACCCAGCTGTCCTGGAACTTGCTTAAGTTGCTTTGTAGACCAGGTTGGCCTCGAACTCACAGAGAGCAGCCTGCCTCTGCCTTTTGAGTGCTGGGTTAAAAGCGTGTGTCACCAGGCCCGGCTGGTCAGTTCAGCCTTTTACTTGTGAAACTGTCTATATGCTGTATAGTTTTGATGCTTTTAAAATGGTTTTGTAAGAGGCCACTATTTGTCTCTATGAGTGGGTTGATCTTAATTGCTTGCTTGCTTTTGTTGTTTTTTCTTTTTTGGATTTTCGAGACAAGGTTTCTGCAAAATAGCATTGACTGTCCTGAACTCACTCTGTAGACTAGGTTGGCCTCCAACTCACAGAGATCCCCTTGCCTGTGCCTCCTGAGTGCTGGCTTAAAGGCAAGTGCTACCGCTTCCCAGCCTATAATTGGTTTCTTATAAAGTAAAAGATTAGAAATCTGCTTATGTCTAAGAATGCTGTGGAAGTCAACCTTAAAGGTGGCTTTTGCTGTCTGGTGACCTCCACCCACTGAAACAGTTACATAGGTCTTAGAGCTCACTGTAAGCAGCCGTGCTAATTGCATGATTAGAATTCTCTTTTGTTGATAGTGAGGTAACAGCAAACCGAAGCAGTTTGGCTTACACAGTTGAAGTCAGAGTCTAGATTTGACCCAAAACTAAATTTCTTATTGCTTCTTGAAGAAGATGTGAAAATGGTGGGATTCCTTAAGGTTCCTGTTCTCTGTTATAGAAGGTGAGTAAATGGTTGTCGCTAGGCAGGACTCTTCAGTTGTATTTAACAATTTCATTTTAAGCAGTTTGTTTGCATAGGTCATGATTTATGCTGTTTCTCAGTGTCTTAGTCTGTGGTTATATGACTAGTGAGACAGGTGCCTTGTTTCTGGGTGGCATCTATTAGCGTCATCAAAGCTGATGACTCTTTTCCCTTTCAGGGCTGTGCCTCTTGGGTCTGTGCAAACTGTGAGTGGCCATACTTTTCAAGGCTTCATGTCCCATACAGATAATTACCCTTGTGCTTACCTCAATGCGGCGGCAGCCATCGGGATGAAGATGCAGGATGTGGACTTGTTCATAAAGAGACTTGAGAAGTGCTTAAACACCTTAAGAAGAGAACAAAATAAAGCAAGTGCTGTGTTTGTAGCTGACGACTGTAACAGAACTGGAGATGTGGACATTGAGGAAATGGCTTTGAAACTCGATAGTGTGCTTGGTGACAAGGACCAACAACCTTCATGACACAGGTTTCTTTTTGCTACAGTTCATACAAGCACTTTAAAGGATATATTTAAAGTTTTGAATTGAGAATTTTATAGAGAACGTTCTGTCAAGGAAGAGACTGGTCTGAGGGTAGCTGTTGGTGATTGCTGGTTTTTTTATCCTTAGAATACCTCAGTCCTTATGATTCTTAACAGGTTATAACATGCAGTCGCAATGAACATTTTCTGACTGTTATATTAGTTAAACAACACAATTCAGATGATTCTTACTAATATAAACTGTAAAGTTACATGTAATTCTCATTGAAATACAGAGTGTTTCTTCTTAGTTGTTCTCCAGCATTCAAAGATTTTTTTGTTTCTGATCACACAGAATTGAGAAAGATGTTCCTAGTGCTGCTAAATACTAGGTGCTTGTTTAGCTGTCTGTGCCTGTAAGAGGGAGTCCTCAAGGGAGCAGAGCTAAGACATAGTTTAATGTAAACCTAAGGCAGTTGTACTCAACTAGACTGTCTTGGTTATATAAGCAACATATATAAGACCCAAAGTGGGTGTTAGTGACATTAAATGGTAGAAGCCAGTGGTTCTGCTCAATATCTTACCTATTGTCCAGCACATGGTTACCACAAAAGAATTCTCCAATGTCAGTAGTGATGTGAGTCACGGAAGCGAGCTCCTCAGTAAAGTCGCTTTGTGCGGCAGGTTGCTCCTGTGCTGCCTGATGGCATTGCTGTTCGTGGTGGGCTGCATGGAAGTCAGTGGTCCCATCAGATACAGCACCTAGTGATGAGATGACTCTCTTGGTTTGTTAGTTATGAGTCGTTCACATACATATAAAATCAGCTAATTATACATTTTTAGACCATATCAGTGACGTGTAACTGCATATCAAAAAGGACAGCTCTGTGATTGTTACCAAGTTTACTACTGCATAGAAACTCTTAACAGCCAGAACCATTTGTTCTAAACAAGTTGCTATAAATGGTTTTTTATAAATCTGCTCATTTTTCCATTTGGGCAACTGAAAACTATTCCCCATACTGTCTTGGCTTTAAGCGGCCTTTGTGAACTGACTAGTTCACTCAGGTATTGTGCACAGCCACCATCAGGACTGGCTTTGAACATGTACTTGCTAAGGAGGTTAAAATTATACAGTACTGCAAACATAAGTTTTATATAGGCAGAAAGAATATTTAGGTTTGTAGTACTCTTTGTGTGTGTGTGTGTGTGTGTGTGTGTGTGTGTCAATAGCTCTAACAGTGATTTTTTATTAATTTAAAACAAAAACAAAACAGACTGGGGAACTAGACCACCATGCCAAAGCTATATTTCTCAGACCTGCTCTGTGGAGTGTCATTCTGCCCAAGACATACTCATGGGGAAAAGGGTCTATGGAGAAATAATTTGGGAAAATGGCTTTGTAAATTTGCTTATAGTATATTAAATGCTGTAAGAGGATTCCTTTAGTAAAGGTTGACCTGCTTTTCCAAAGAGGAGCCAGTTCTCCAAAGTGAAACACTCATAATGTCTCCTCAAACATACTCTTCCAACACAATGGGACAAATGCGTTGACCTCTGGATTCTGTTGCTTGTATTAGTAGGCACTGAGCTGTGTATGAAAGGAGTCTTTCATAGAGGGTTTGTAAAGTTGAGTTCAGCCAGATGCTGAGTGTGTAAGTTGGGCTATGTGAACCACTGATACCCATGGAAGTCAAGGTTTGCTGGCTGGAGATAAAGAACTCCCTTGAAGATATCTAGGTGATTCCTAAATACATTCTGCATTCAGTGGACCAGACACTGAAATGGCTCTTAAGTAGCTACAGTAACTCGTTACATGGGAGTAAATCCTGGATTGAAAAGGTATGTGCTGTTTTCTTGCTGCATTCAGGACTGCCCTGTAGACCTGATGAAGCCACAGAAGCCCAGTCTCCATGGAGCCCAGGAGGGTCAGATGCTGCTGCTGCTGGAAATGCTGGCAGTGCAGCTTCCTATGCATCAGGCCAAAATGATTTTCTAGAACAAGTGATCTATATTGTGTGATCATCATTTTGCTTAAGAAAGGCCAGAGTCCAGAGACTGAAGACGCTTCCTCATCTGCCGAGTATCAGCAGTTCTTGGGCTTCAGCTGCTGAATGGATAATAATTCTAATTGAAGATAAATTACATGAGCCCACATGTGAAAGATAGCTATGGTATAACATTTATTCCTGGCACATAAAATCCGTTGCAGTTTTGGTTATTAACCCTTTCCCTTTTAAGTGGTTTTCAATTCTAGTTCTGTTCCTCTTGGCTCCAAGATTGACCCTAAGGTTGCTCAGTTGTTTGTTTTTTTTTTAAGACTAAAATAGTTCTTTGTCATAGGCTTTTCTTTTTCCCCAGCTTTTACCTAGCTCCCTCATGTTCACATATATGTGTTCAAAGAACTATACCCAAGTGTCTGCTGTGAAGCACTTACTGCTTGGATGTTTTTCTGCCCTCAGACTGTGGCAGTAGAGAACATTCCAGGCATCGCCTGAGACACTACTACTATCTTCCTGGCCCAACTCCTCTTATGAATAAGGCTGTAAGGAAGATTTTGGAGGTTGGTTTTTAAAGTCAATGGGCTGGAGTAGTCTGCTTAGAGAAGAAAACTGAATCCTGGAATCTTTGATCACTAATGCAGCTTACACACACTGCAAGGAGAAGTCTCTGCTGTTGCGTTCTCATTGTTGGGAAGACGTGACAGCAGCCTTGTAATCCAGTGTTAACTGTGAGCTTCCTATTAGCTTATGGTAGTAGTTGAACTAAGTTACGCAAGATGAGCTGTGTAATCCAGTTCTGTTCCACCAATGGGCCCTTGATGTACAAATGGTAAATTTAAATATGATTTAAATTAATTTTTCTACTACCTTGTCCCAGCACATTGAATTGAATAATGACTCCATTTCTTTAACCACAGGACAGTAAGAACTGTCGTTGAGGTCGTAGCTATAGAATATGTCTGTGCCAATGGATTCCATAGATTTTAGTGGGACTTATGAAAATGTACTCACATTTTAAACTGGTGATAATATTGAATTAGTGACTTCATCCTGACAAGTTCAATTTTATATCTTTTTACTGAAGTAGGTGACCAACAATTGAAAACAACCATGAAAAACATTGATGAATCCCATTCATATTGTTCTCAGAGAAAAGTTTTACATATATACACATTTGGTACTTATAAAAATTGGATTTGCTTTGCCTAGAAATCTAAAATGCACTAATTTCTGCCAAACCAGAAATGGTTTTGTGTTATATATTGATGAGACTGACCTTATATGGAGTTGAGAATTTCAAATTTTATATGCACAGAAGTTGGTTAATTTCAGAAATTTCATAATCTCTGAATAATTTGCTAAGAACCAATTGGCTACACTAATAGCAGAAGTGTGTGTGTGTGTTTGTGCATCTGTGTATGCATGCATGTGTATCTGTGTATGATTGTATGTGCATGTATGTGTGTGTATACATGTGTGCACACATTGTGTGTGTGTGTGTGTGTACTGGGAGTCATCCAGACAAGTGCAGGGTGCTTTCTTGTCTGTCTGTTGGTTCTACTCTTTGAACAGCCTTAGTCCACAGGTCTGGCTTGCTGCCTCCTTTAGTAAATTGCCTTACATTTTACTTTCATTTTGGCCTCATGGTTGGTCTTTGTGACACAAGATGATGATTTTATAGTGATCGAATATATCTTTGTAATTTACCTGCTAATAGTCTGCAGTTCAAGCTAAGGCCTTGGACAAAGCCAGATTGTGTTTATACCATCTTTTTTTTCCCCAATCAAGTGGTGCCAGCAAGAACTTTTGGAGAAAGATAAAGGAAGGCTGACTTTAACTATGTAACTGTGGGGACTGGAGCTATGAGACTTTGATGCAGACCTGTACCAAAAGGAAGAAACACTTCTAAAAGTATTTTTGCTCTACACTCTTTAAAAATAAATTGTATAATTTATTACATGAAATAAACTTTTAATAAATCACTGACAGTACCTTATTTCACTGAAGCATTACTAAGATAAATCTGAAAGTACAAATAACCTATACTCAATTCTTGCCCTCTTTCTTAATTCCGTCATCAGTATCAGCTTGCCCAGAAGTCAGCAAGAAAAGTCTAGCTTGGGATGGGAATCGTGTCATAGCTATTGACTGTAGAAGGTTGGCACTTAAGAGTATTTAATCAAAGGGCCAACAAGATGGCACTTGCCACCCAGCCTTCCAACTCTAGTGACCCACATGATGGAAAGAAAGAACTGACTCCTGCAAGTTGTCTTGACCGCATACACACCATGTGCATGTTCACATACAAAATAAAAGCTAATACATTTTTAAGGAATCATTTATTCGAAAGTAAGAGATCCTATCAACTTCAGATTTTATTGTTGACTTGTGCTTTTTAAAATTAGGCACTTGCCATTCATTGGGAGTTTGAGTCTCTTACTTCCCATGAACTCATGCTATAATGTCTCCAAGTCTTGGTCACACCAGATGTAGAATGCAGACCACCCTAAAGACTGAGGAACAAGTGGATAATAAATGCAGATATTGTTAATAAGTGTTTTGGGGCCCAAAGCAGCATGAACTGTAAGTACTGACATTCTGCATGGAGCTCTATTGTATTGAATTGTGCTAGATTTACATGAAAATGTGTCCTGAGGTGGGTTGGGGATTTTTTTTTTACCCAATCTCAAGTGGGAAATCCAAAAACTGATTTGATTTTATGATCTTTTTTTTTTTTAGATTTTCAGGGTCGTCTTATTTTGTTTTTTAATGAGTTTTATTTGGTTTTGCAGTTACATTTGAAAACAAAAAAAATTAAGGTGTATTGACTTATTTTTTTTGCAGCTGAAGTTATATATTATAACCTAGGGGAGACATTGAGAGCAAGCTCATGTCACAGTGACTTCTGCAGAAATGTGGTTTGGTGGAGGCAGCAGGCTTACCAGCATGACTTGTGCAGTACAGACAGCCTGTTTCTATATGACTTCACCGTGGAAGACAGTTGGTCATGGTTCCTACATTTACGCCTGTAACAGGCCTTTCTGAACCCACCTCTAGTATATATCTTTTGGATACATAGTAGTTCTTTTAAGGCAATTCTTAGATTTTTCCTGAAAATGTGCTCACCCTTATTCTTCCCACCTCAGTTATTCACACTCCTTCCCACTGTGTAGGCCAAAAGTCTGGGAGCTAACCTTGACTCTCACATTCTATTTTTACAAAGTTATGTGAAGCTGGGCAGTATTGAACATTCCTACAATCCTGGCAGTCAGAGACTGAAACAGGAGGATTGTGAGTTTAAGACTGCCCTGGGAAACAAGTGATGGGACTCTTGCCAGTCAGTCAAATAAATATGTAATAGTCATATTGTACCTACTTTAAAAAATTCCCCCAGGATCAAGCCTGTGTCTTCCCCTGTAACAGGTTTGGACTGTCTCACCTCACTCATGTTACTATAGGACCTCCTTCCTGTTCCCCTAAGGGGCCTCCTCCTTGATTCTGCCCTACAGTCTTCACAGTCCAGCAGCGCCCGTGAGCAGCATACTGTCACTCAGCTCAGTCTTTTGTAGCAATTCCCTGTATCGTTTGGAGAGTAAGCTGCAGTGTGCACTGTCCACAGAGGCCTTACCACATCTGCCGTCTCCAGCCCCTCCATCTTTCTGACTCTGTTCCCCTTTGTCCTTACCACTCACTGTCCAGTCAAATGTGGTCAGCATGCTGCTGCTGTTCAAACTCCCAGAACATCTTACCTCTGAGCTTTGCCCCCGGCTCCTCTCTCTGCCTGGGAATGTCAACCCAGGCTCCCGGTTAACTCACTTTCCTCCTGTTTTGATTAAATCCACTTCTCAGAGAGGTCTGCTCACATGACCTTTAAAGAGCGATAGCTGTCTTCTCTCCCTTGTCTTCAAGTGTGTGGACTCCGTATTGGTGTCCTGTGTATGGCAGATTATAATTCAGTAGGGGCTTGTGCTGTGTGTAACACAAGCCTCTGTGATAGCTGTCCTAGTGGTCCTAGCCTCATGCGGTTGGCCATGCCTCATGCTGAGCAGCAGAGATCTAACACAGCATGTAATTTACAGGTTTGTTAAAGCAGGCTTCCCCTTATGCCCCTGGCTAGGCCGTCAGCCCCCCCAGAACAGCCTTCTCTTCACTCATATTCAGCTAAGCAGCAGCTGCCACACGACACTCAGCTATTTATTGTATGAAAGATTGAAGAAGGATTAAATATTTATGCAGCTGTGAATCCCATCGTGTCTGATTTAAACTCTCCAATAGTTCCATCTCTAATACATTCCAGAATCTTTCCTTGAGGTTCAGATGCAGGGGTCCTGCTCAGCTCTCCTTGTGTAAGGGGAGCCTTACACCCTCTCCCTGCCAATGTAAGGAATGGCCCCACCTGACAGCCTCCTTGCTGTTACAAGGTCAGCTTTAACCTGTCAAATCAAAATCAAAGTCACAGTCACTGGCCAGTGTCTGAACATGGCAATGCCACAAGGCTACCCACTGCTGTGCCTCCTCTAACAGGCAGCAGACTTTGCCTGGGGACTTCCACCTGGCTGACAAGCACACCATGTCAGTCTAATGACTCCTCTGCTTTGGCCTGCTTTCTCTTTCTCTCTCTCTCTGACAGGTGCTCCCCAGTAAACCTTTTTTAAGGCGTGGCTGCCTTATCTACGCACAGGGTCTGACCTTCAGTCCTGTGGGCTCCCTTCCCTGCCTACCTTTCTTTCTTACCCTTCTTTGCGCTAAACCAACCCTAGGGTACGCCACTTACAGAATTCAAATAATGCTAATCTATATAGATTTTTAGCTGAATGAATCTCATTTGGTAGCCCTTGCAGATATGACAATGTTTTAGTTTCGTGTTTGTGGGGGGGTACACTAACTTGTGTGCATGTGTGCAGGTCAGAGATTGACTTTGGATATCTTTCCCCATCATGCCTATGTTTTGAGGCAAGATCTCACTGAACCTGTAACTTGCTATTTTGACTAGACTGGTTGGCCAGCTAGCCCTTGGTACCCTCGCCTATCCTCCTCCCTCAGTGCTGCCATGCCCGGCTTCTATGTGGATTCTGGGGATCTGAACTAAGGTCCTCATGCTTGCACAGCAACCACATTACCTACTGAGCCTCCTTCCAGCCCCTATAGACTGGCTTCATTTTGTAAGTTATAGCTTTAAAACCCCAGTTGTTCTTTTAAAACTTGTGTTGTCAAGACTTCAGATTTAGCACACTTTTGATAAAGTGACCCACAGAGCCTGGATGAAAGGTAAATCATCCAATGGTGACCCTCCAGAAAGGCTTTCCGTCATGGTCAGACAATGGCTATTAAGTGAGAGATCACCTTGAGCCTAACCCTGCCACAAATAACAGAATGACCTGGTTAGGTTTTATTGTCAACTTGATGCATCTTTAATTACAGAATTGTCTCTGTCAGATTGGCATGTGGCCACGTCCTTGAGGAACTGTCTTAAGAGATGATTGATGTTGGAGGGCCCAGGCCACTGGGGGTAGCACCATCCCTAGGCAGATGGGCCTGGGCTGTATTAGAAAGTTTAGCAGAGAGTGAGCTAGAAACCACCATTCCTCTATAGTTTCTTCAGTTCTTGCTGTGCCTGCCCACCATGATAGATTGTGGTCTGGAAGTGTAAGATGAAGTGAACTCCTCCTCGACATGGTCTTAGGTCAGAGTGTTTTTATCACCACAGCAGAAAAGCAAGCTATAACACTGGGCAGTTCGACCTTCCAAAAGCTAACTTTTGACTCCTCTGAAAGGATAACAAGACCTCCTGGGATTGAGATAATCATCCAGTGAAATTTCACGCATGTGAAATAGCTAGGGGAGGATGGATATGTAGCCCCTGGTCCAGCAGTAGCTGTTATTGAATGGTTGTTAACACAACACACAGCAATGGAAAAGATCTCTAATGAAATAGCATCGGAAATGGGCTTTATGCAGTGCAGCTGTGTTGGCTTGGCATTTATCATGTCCTATCTGTCCCAATAAAGACGGAGAATGCAGCTATGGGAGATGAGCCCCTCTCAGAGCTGGCCTTCCTCCCGCTTCTTGCCTCCCTCCCGCTGCTGGATTCACTTCTTTGTCTTACGGCATTTCTGTGCTGTTAGAAACACGATGCCTCTGGAAATAGCTGTTTACCCTTATCAGTTAAGGACTTCCTACTTGGGGAGAGTTTATCAGTTAAAAAAATGACCCAAACTTTAGCGCACAAACTTTCAATCTACCAGCAAGCTGTCCAGTGCCCACCAGCATGTCCTAACCATGTGACAAGTCCCATTTTGTTCCACTGGCCCCACTAGCCTCACCTCTCTGATTTGTGGATGAGCCCCACAGTCCACCCAGTCATAGTCTCAAGGTGAGGGAATAGTACCCACGCCCTCCAAACTGGAGGCTGAACCTAGAACCTTGTGCTGCTAAACAAGATATTACTGAGATATTCCCAGTTGCTAAGTTGCCCAGGCTGGACTTGAACCCATTCTGTACTGCAAGGGGACCTTGAATTTGGTTGGATCCATGCCCCCTGGGTAATAGTAGAACCCCTGTAGAACTAGGCTTTTAAGGTGGGATGGCGGCGGCATTCCAGCTACAGAGCTCCTTTACACTGAAACGGATGGAAGCTATGGTGGGCTTCATGAGCAGTGGCGTGTGCACATCTCAAACAGCTGTTCAGAGGGAAAGAAGAGGAGAAAGGCATGCGTAGGAAACACGAGAGGGAGGAAGAATCCTTCCTGTGTCTCCTGATCACACTATAGTAACAGGACTTCTGAAGAGAACCTTGGAGCTTCCAATCAGACCAGAACTGAGAATATTCTCCCTTAAAAAACAACTTGGTCATAGGCCATTAATGGGTCCTAAAGAGTGGAGTTCAGGTCCTAAAGAGAGTCTCCAGGCCCACATAAAAAACTGGGCGTGGTGGTACATGTGATCCTAGACTAGGAAGCCAGAGAAAGGAGGATCCCTAGGGATTGCTGGCCAGCCAGTGTAGTCTACTTGGAGAGTACCTGGTGCAACGAGACACCCCATTTCAAAGTTACTGAGGAGTGATACTGAAGGTTGTCATCTGACCTTCATGTCCACACAATTTTGCACACACACACACACACACACACACACACACAGCCTGCTGGAATTTTTCAAGTACGAAACCGGATGTGGAGAAGTGCTTGTGTGGGAGTAGGGCACAGAGGCTGGTCCTGGAGGTCAGAGCTACTCATGGGTCATGCCTGGGACCTAAGAAGGTGCAGAAACTCATCAAGATAAAAGTTGACAGGAGGTGGTGGTGCACACCTTTAATCCCATCACTTGGATGCAGAGGCAGGGGGATCTCTGTGAGTTCTAGGCCAGCCTAGTGTACAAGATAAAAGTTGGCCCAGAACATCTTTCCAGACACATGGAGCTTTTTCTGAAACGAACCCTTTCCGTCTGTTCCTTCAGCTTCTGCTGTCTGCACTTGCCCAGTCCATTTAATTTTTGTCACTATCCACTGCCTAGAGACTCACCTCTTCTTGGGGGCTGGATGCAGCAGGACAGGGTCAGGCAGAAGCCTTTTGGAACAATGACTTCTGCTGTTGCCGACAGCCAGTGAAAATACGCCTCTGTTTTTATTTACTAACTCCAAGCAAATGGGCCTTTTAACGCTGGGACATTCATCATGGTTTGGTGTGCATTTATGATCATTGTCTATTCCTGTTTATTTCCATTTATTTGCAGCCACCGTGATTTGGGCCAAGTTGGTTTCTGCCAGTCCCCACGGGAGGAGAAAAGGGAGAATAAAGTAGAGCTCCCAACCAACCACGCTGTTTATAGAGCCATCCTCATGGCGCCCAGTGCTTCCTAGGCATGAAATTGACTGACGTGGGGAGGTGGCCGGTGTGGGGCCACATGCCACTTGCTGCCTTTTTTCCCCACTGTGTTTATAATCAGTAAATGGGTGTGGATGTTTAAATGATTTCCTAATACTGATGGAGAGTGGATGCCATTACAACCTGAACTTGTATTGCCGCGCAGATGGTAGGAATAAACATCCAATTCGGCACAGTTTTGTTTGTCTCACTTTTAAAAGATCAGCTGAGCATCAGACATCCTGGGTGCCGGGGGGAAGGGGCAGAGAAGCAGAGCACCTCTGTCCCTGTCCTTCCAGACTGGCTTTGTATTGAGGGAAAGGGGAGGGGCACTGAAGCTTCCCCTGTGAGGAGGAGGAGTTCACTGCAGCATGTGACCCCCCCTTGCAGGATCAAAACCTGTCTCCATGACACACAAAGGTTCTGCTGCCCCACCCCGCTCCCCCCAACCAACACACATCGCAAAATGATCCCACCCCAACGTCTCCCGGGAACTTGGGGTGTGCTTCTTTCAGGTTCTTGAACATCTTGACACATGGTAGTGCCCACCACACCAGATTCCGCTTCCCACCTGTCCCTCAGACCCCCTTGCTGGGGTCTGTTGTTCCGCTCATGTTGTGGGACCTTAGCAGCTAACTGCATCCTTCATGCTGTTACTAGAAGTGATGGCGTCAGCGCTTACTGCAGAAGTAACTTTCACCAGGTTTGAAACAATAGGATGACATTTTGTGAATCGGAGCAGAAAGAGCAAGGTGACTCAAGAGTCAGAGACCCTTCCTAGTCCCTTAAGATCATCTCAAGAGTAACTGTTCCTTGATAAGCCCACACCATCCTTGGGTATGCCTTGTACCCTTTTCTCAACCTTTGCACCTTTCTATCTAGAATCTGGTACTTGAATCTATATTTAAATATCTTAATAAATTCCAGCTTTGCTTTAAGAAAAAATCTGAGAGAGGAAGCCCATCTCCTAGAAGAAGCCCAAGGCTGGGAACACTCCAGATCCCTTCTGGGTTAGAGACAGGGACACTGACCCCAAGTGTTAGTGTTAAAGAAGCCATCCATCCTGGTGGGAAAATGGAGTGAGTGCTCATGCTCAGCTAGTGTGGTTTGAATGAGATGTTCTTCATTGTTTAGAGCATTTGAATACTTGGTGCCCAGCTGATGTTATTGTTTAGGAAGGTTTGGAAGCATATCACTGGGTCTCTGGGGATGCATTTTGGGAACTTAAAGACTTGTGCAATCTCAAAAAAAGATGAAAATAAAAAAAAACTTGTGCTATTTCTAGTTTGCTCTTTGCATCATGCTTGTGGTGCAAGATGCGAGCTCTCAGCTTCATGCCTTCACTCTGCCATCATGGACTCTAACCCTCTGGAACGGTAAGCCCAGCTGAACTCTCCCTTCTATAAGTTGTCCTGGTCATGACCTTTCATAACAGCAACAGAAAAGTGACTAATATAGTTAGCTAGCTTTTTTTTCCATTCAGTTTGGGACCCACAGCCCATGGACTATACTAGGATGGGTCTTCCCACCTCAACCTAATCTAGAGACTTCTCATAGTCATTCATAGAAATTTGTCTGCTAGGTGATTGTGTACCTGTCTAGGTGACAATATTAGCTACCCAGTCTGTTTACTGACAACGCATACAAAGCAGGCCAACGCTCTCCTCATCTCCTCCAACTGATGCTTCTTTTCAAGATTGTGAAAGTGCCGCACACAATGCTCATTTGCATCTCCTAATATCCTGGACCTGTGATGGGCTGGGATTATCATCTTAATTTTGCAGCTAAGTACCAGAGATGTTGGATGACTGAAATGGCTTGTTCAGAGTCATGCCAAGGGTAAGGGCCATGCTGTCTTGTTCTCTGTTGCTAGAGACTGGGTAACAGAAGCCATTTGGCCTAATTGTTTGTAGGCCTAACACAGCCCCAACGGTGGGTATGTTTAAGAGTGGGTGTTGAGCCAGCATCACTTGGCACCTCTGTCTGGTGGGAAGCATTAACCAGAGAGCCAACATGCAGCCTGCTTTAGAAAAGCTGACTCTGTGCTCACTAACCCAGGCCTAGAGACCAAGAGCAACTCCCAAGCTGCAGCCCCTCTTGAAGACACCCGCTTCCACTTCGTATCTCAGCATTGAGAGAGGCTAACAAACTCAACGATGCCGCCTAGAGGGCCCAAACCCCATTCACACTATCACAAGCAGCAAAGCCTGGGCTCAGACTGACTGGCCCTGGGCTCTTAGCAAAATTGCAACACAGGTTTAGGATCCAGTGCTTTGGGACAGTATTGTCTTAAGATGTTTTCCCTGGAGGACTAGGTGGCAGATGTGAGGCCACTCTGCTGTACCCACCTGAGAGAGCCTTAATCTAGAGATGAAGAGGCTCAGGGCATCCCACTGAAACCTTCTGTGTGGATGCTGAAATAAGGCTGCATGTAGCAGGGTCCTCTAAGTTTAAAGCCTTCCATCTTGGAGGGAAGCTTCTTAAGACAGGATGCAAAGAGAAAGTTACATTTGACAGACTATTTTAGGACAGAGTGTTTACAAGAAGATGAAACAACAGGATGTTCTAGAAAGGGAAGGTGAAACACCCCATCTCTAGTAAGATAGGAAGCAAGCAACACAAAATAGCTTCAGGAAGTCCCTGAAACTGACTAGATTCACTAGGCCACCTTTTCCCCAAAAGCAGTAAAAGCTGCTAGTCCCTCTGTGGTGGTTTAAATGAGAATGGCCTTCATTGGCTCATGTTGGAATGTCTGATCTCTAGTTGGTAGGCTGTTTAGGAAGAATTAGGAGGTGTGGCTTTGTTGGAGAAGGTATGTCACTGGGTGGGGCGAAGGGGCTTCAAAAGTCCTTTCCAGGCCCAGTCTCTCTCTGCCAGCAACTTGTGGGTTAGATATGAACTCTCAGCTGCTGGTCCAGTGCCATGCCCGCCTCGCTCCTACCATGCTCCCTGTCACGATGATTATGAACTCACCCTCTGTAATTGTAAACAAACCTTCAATGAAATGCTTTTCTTAAAAATAAGCTGCCTTAGTCATGGTGCCTCTTCACATCAATAAAACAGTATCTAAGGCACTGTCCAATGAGCCAAGCTGCAAAGAAGACTAGCCACCTAAAAGGACTCCCTCCAGCCTATTGAGCAGCCTGCAGTGTGTATAGTATGCTCCAGGTATCCAGCTTTTGTGAACTGTTATCCATGCTAGGGTGGCTTTGGCAAGGTAGCTGTCTTTGAGTCATTTCTGCTCTTATAAATAACCCCTTACCCGTATTTCTGTAAGCCCAATAAAACTCATTGGTTCACTGAGCTGGACCATGGTGGTGGCCATGTTTTCATCTGTCATCGGCCCTCTGTCTGGGGTGAGTAGGTGTGTTTGTGTTGCATTTCCACAGGAAAAGTGACTCTCACAACAGTCTCCCATGATTCTCACAAGTCACAAAATGCCCCTCTTGATTTTCTTTTTCCAGTCATTTGAAAGCATCAAGTCTGTTCTCAGCTCATGGGCCATCTAGAAATAGGTATCTTGTTGGATCTTTTTAGTGGGCTAAGCTGGTTCCATTGTTGGTCCAACATGCCGTCTTAAGCAGCTCCCATGGGTTTTAGCCTTGAGGTCCTCAGCTATAAGACCGAGCGCAGTACAGATTGCTGCAGCCTTCTGGGACAGGAGAACCAGAGGCAAGGACTCAGATGTAACCCCAGGGAGATAGGTTGGTAGGGATTGGATTACACTTAGTTCCTCAGAAATGTTTGTTCTCTCCAAAATCACAGATTGGACATCTTGGCCCTTCTAGCCACCTCAGCCTTCCTGCTTCTGGTGCTGATGGAAAGGCAAGGGGGACATTCCAGCATGCGCTCAGCACAGAAAAGACTGCCTTTTTCTAAACCAAAGACAAGCTTCTAAAAATAACTCAAGAGGGACGAGAGAGGCCCCAGTGAGGAGGCACGTCACAGCTGCTGACTTGGAAGGAGCTTCTACACTCTGGTCTCACTGCTCCCATCTATGAAAGCAAGATTTAGGCATCAATTCTTTCCAGGAATGACCCATACCTAACATCCATGTGCCAAGGAAGTCACAGAGAGACCTAGAGCCAAGTTCACATCTGCAGTGTTCTTGCCAGATCAGTCAGAGGTGTCTCCTCCCCTCCCACAAGCATCAGCTTCCCTGCAGGTATCATCCTCAGGAGAAAGTCGTTTTATGTCTCCACTTCCTCATCTGTAAGATGGTAATAGTGACAGTTTCTACAGTGCAGTGCCGAGGGGAAGGTGAGGCACTGGGTGCAGTGACTTGCTTCCACAGCAAGTGAGGTGCTTTTGAGGTCCAGCTCCTCAATTTGCCTTTCAGCTTCTGTACAGACTATTGGTGGTGTTTTCTTGGAGACAGACAGACAGACAGACAGACACACACACACACACATCTCCCATTCCTGAAGACTGAAGGGGCTGGGAACTGTAGAAATCTCGCAGCTCGCAGGGAACTCAGTTCCAGACCAGGGTCAACTTCAGAGGCCATAGTTGTGGGATAGAGAAGGCCCAGACTGTGTGCACAGGAAGCTGCCAGATCAGGGGCCCAGGAGAGTTCTGGGTCCGTCCACTCAGAAAATGGGGACTCAGCTGGCCTCCTTGTTCACCTTTGAGAGGTATAAGCTGAGGTGTGGCACCTGCTTCTGGAGCCCCGGTTCCCAGCTGTCTCAGGAGAGTCTTCCTCCTCAGACCTCTGGGCCTGCGGACCTGAAGGCTAGAACAGCATTCATGGGACCCAAACAGCCTGTGAGCACTTCCCGAGCTGGAAGTTCCTCTGGTCAGCAGGATTCTGCACCTGCCCAGAGGACTGCTGACATCCTTACCATCCAGAGCTGCAAAATGACAGTCGGCATCCCGTGGGGTTGGATGGTTACAAGCCATCAAAGCACAGGAAAGTCAGCAGTCATGGCAGCCTTGCCCCAGCTTCCCCCTCACTGGGCAACACCCGCGTCTGCCACTCATTCCTGTGGGGTCTTGGGCTGTTTCCTCTGGCAATGGCTTTGGGCCAGAGAATGGCTTTTCCTGCCTGGCCTGCTTCCTTTCCTTGGGCAGCAATTGAATTCACACTCAAATCATATTGCTTTCTTCCTGCTAACACCAAGTCGGAACCTGTCACAGTCAACTGTGGTTTGATCTGCTATGCTATGGGACCTTGGGGGCAGGCTGGAAGTCCTGGGAGGCTGGACCATGTTTCCTGATGTGAGCTTCAACCAGCCTGGCCAGAGACTGGCTTCTCCTCCATATTCCCATCTGGGGACTGTGCCCGTGAGCTGAGGACACTGGACAGGAGAGGTTTGAAGCAGACAAACTCATGGAATGTACCCTGCCTCAAAGTTTCCTCCTCCTGCTACCTTTGTCCACTCGGCCCTCTGCACAGAACCTTGGTCAGTGGCCAGGGCAGCCTTCCCGGAAATGAAGGGGAAGTGGACAGATGCCACTTGCTGAGCTTTCTCTTTCCTTTAGTATCTGACAATGTATTCCTGTAAGGCCTCAGACTGGGTGGGTGGAAGGAAGCAGACATGTTATCATGAAGTCCTGGAAGAAAGTACAAGATGCTCCAGGCTAGTTCCTCCAGGCCTCACTGCTATTCATAGGTTACTGGCCAGCTGTGGGACCCCTGGGCCTGTAGCTGCCTTAGTTTTATTTGATTTTTCTACATGTGCTTCTGGGTCTAAAGTTCCCTTCTTATAAGGATGCTAGTCATGATGGATTGGGCCCGTCATACTTGTGTGGCTCAGCTTAGCTAACTGCTCCACAGTCTGTCAGACTGAGGTTATGTTCTGAGGTACTAAGGTTTGGCGCCCTCTGTGTGCCCATGGGAGAGGCATTTACCCCCTCATAGATCCTTTTGCTGTGGGAAGGGATTTGACCTCGGTTGTCCACTAGCTTGTAGGTCCTGTGGCCTCTGTAGACACCAGGGGTTTGGGAGTGGTATAACGCTGATCTGGAGATTGCCTGGGTTTCTGGGTTAAAAAGATTCAGGAAAAGCAGGGCAGTGGTGGCACAAGCCTTTAATCCCAGCACTCAGGAGGCAGAGGCAGGCAGATCTCTGTGAGTTTGAGTCCAGCCTGGTCTACAAGAGCTATTTCTAGGAAGGCTCCAAAGCAATAGAGAAACCCTGTTTTGAAAAACCAAGAAAAAAAAAAGATCAGGAAGGACTCTTAATCAGGGTGAGTCCTCAGAGGCTAAGAGATGGGGACACCCATCTATGAAGGCTTTGAAGACAAATCACCCAACACAGAAAAACAGCTGAAGAGTGACGATTCCCCTTCTCATCCCCAGTTACAGAGAGCTTTCTGAGCTAAGCCCAGAGAAATAGACAGACTGGACAGTTCTGTGAGGGTGCTATGGTCTAGGATGAGGGTGCCAAGAACCTCTGCCCTTGTTAGTGTTCGGGACGTTCCACCCCAAACCCCTCCCCAGTTGCCTCAGTCCAGACTCCACCCCTGAGAAAGTCCGCCAAACAATGACCCCTCCCTGAGAGATGCTTGGGACCACTCCCACAGGGTATTTAAGCTGTTCCCCAGAGAACAATATGTGGTTTTCTGGTCTTCCTTTCCCATCTCCTCTCTGGGGGACCGGAAAGCCATCCAGGAGCGTGGTGTCTATTAAACCTGGGCTTTTTCTACTTTGGTCTGATTTTGTCTGACTTGGATTATTGCATCGGCAGAGAGGCTTACGGGGTGCAGAAACCTTTCAGTTAGCTGGGTGCCTTGGAGAAGTTGCCTGCCTTGCCTGTGCTTCACCACACTCCTCTGCCCGGGGAGGGTTAATCACCAAAGCTGACTGGCCAGAGGCCTAGCCTAAGTGTGCTCTTCAGAGAGTGTGCCTGTGATTGGGCAGAGTGAGTAGGTATCGAAGCCTGGGATAGACCTGCCCACATTAGCTTTGCTTCTGCTTCCTTCAGGGATCGAGCTTACTGACCCTTGAGATGCAGTCTGAACACCAATGCCATTTCCCGGGGTTGGCTAACTTATCTCCAGGATGCTGAAAATCCTGCTAATTCAATCAGAAAGGCAGCCTACGTTCTTCAGAATGCACAGGTCATAGGAGGCCAAGGGTGCTGATTCTTTCTAGTTCTCTCTCTCTCTCTCTCTCTCTCTCTCTCTCTCTCTCTCTCTCTC
>LOJH01002580.1:0-10299 GCA_001685095.1 Ellobius talpinus
TTAACCAATGAAAGTAACACATAGACAGATGACCCTCCTCCATCAATGTCCCAAATTGCCTACTGTGATCATGCTTTAAAAGAAACCCTGATAACTTCTTTCAAAATGGAAAGAACTACTGTGTTCTAAAAGCATTCATCCATTTTCTGCAAGTTGGGAAAATTAGCACCATGTGTTTGAAGTAGGAAATGAGTTGGCATGTCCTCACTGTTTTTAGGATTTTATTTGTTAAACAATGAAAACAAAGCTGAACAAATATTACAGAAAAAATCTAACCTTTATATATTGATTTACTTGGTTTGTGGCAGAGATGTTTGTGTTCTATGTGTTCTGTTGTCCTCATATTTGAAGCCTTCCTTTGCAACAATTTACTTTAAATAGTGTACTTGTTGATGGAATGATAAAATATACATGAGAGGTGAAAAAAGATAAAGTGAGGATGCCACATTTTTAATAGTTTTACCATATTTTCATTGAGTCTGCATTGCTTTCATCCTCTGGTACAAATTCCAGAATTTTATGAAAAGCTGGAACCCTGTCCACTCTGCCCCACCAGCTTTGGTTGCCATCATCAACACATCACATATGTATAAACCATCTGTCATCTTTTGACTTTATCTGAACATCTTCACAAACAGGCCATCTGCTTACTTTCTTTAAATATCTATTAATGTACTTCACTTATCTATTTTACAACATTTTTGCATATGTCAAAAATTCAATTACATAGCCCCATATTAGTATGTCATTGACTCAGGAGGAGACTAAGATAAACTCCTGGGAGCCCAAAGTTCATGGGTAATACTGAGAGACAAAAAAAAATCTAAAATGAGGGTGAGACACGTGGAAAAAAAAGCCTTACAATGCATGAAATTGATAATAGATGTGAGATTCCCTGGAGAGTCTTACGCACATTGATTTCCAAAAAGCTGTCATTTTACTGTGAAGAAGAACAATATGAATTTACATTGAAATTTATTTCCACTGTCAGGACTATGTTCATTTTGCAAATGTGCACTTTGATGGAGACATACTTTTTGTAGAAGTGAAAACGAAAGAAAGCAGGAAAGCACAAATAGATGTTTTAATAGCACTTGTACAATTCTGGAACAACTCTTTTTTTTAGGAAAATTTCTGAGGTTAAATAGGAAGCAGACTTTTCATGTGTGAGGGAGCTTACTAAAAGCAGAATGCTATGATGAACTTGAAAAGGAGAAACATTTAAAGTAGTGAACACTTTATTTTTTTGTTTCCCCAGGAGCAAAGCTCCAAGAGAGAGTTCTATCAAAAGGATGCTTCCAGCTGTGCTGGGAGATCAGCGTGGAAGGATTATAATTGGGAGAACAGGTTCAAACAGTCATCACCAGCTCTTTTTCACATTATAAAGTAAAAATAAAATCAGCCACAAACTACTAAAATTTCCATTAGTACATACACAAATAAATGCTTGCAGGATTAAAAGGTCATGTAGGAGCATTTATTTGTATATATACACATGGAAACTGGAGTTGTTCAAGAAAAACATTATTCTTTGTCCTCTAAGATCACAGACAAGTAACTCCTTTTTAAAAAAAAAGCATAAATTTGTATTATTTGAGAATTTCACATTATGCATCCCAATCCCACTCATTTCTCAGTTCCTCCATATCAACTCCTCATCCCTGTAGAAACTTCCAAAAGAAAATTTTAAAATATTGATTAAAAAGCAACAAACAAAAAACCCAGTAACTCTTAATCAGTCATTTAGAATACCCTACACAAAGCAACTTTACAATAAGCCCTGAATTTTTACGTTTGTGAGGCATGTGTGAACTTCAACTGTGTCATACTGCAAATCTGAAATAGCACCTGGTTCTAGAGTGGCCCTTTTCACCTTCATCTGCCTGGAGCAGGTGTAACTTTCTCTTCATAAATGCTAAGTGATTTTAAAAAATCTCATTGTGATTATTTCTTTTGAGTGATCTAAGTATTAAAACAGCATTCCCTAGTCTAAGAATCCCCAACACTGTACTTAAGTGCCTCCTTTTGGCTGTTCTTTCTCTGTGCAATATATTGCCATTGTAATAGCTAGCTCCTCCCATTTGGAGGACTCTTCTTTTTCTATAGATTTATTTCTCTCTCTCTCTCTCTGTGGGTGTTTATGTCCTCTGCATATCAACTACATCAATTCCTCCTACAATATCATCCTGCTTGTCAAATGACCTGCCTTCCTTGTGGCCTGACCACATGAACCCAAACACTACTTCCACCATTTACTTGTAGTGTGGACTTAAGCAGAATCATTGGCTGTTGAAAAGAAGTGGGTAGATACAGATAAAGCAATTAGACAACGTAGTGGGATTTCAATTGTATTTTAAAAATAAAGCCTGTCTGAAGATCAGAGAGTAAAACAATCAGAGAGTAAGACCAGGTAATGGTAGCATACACTTTTAATCCCCAGTAGCCACAATGACATGCACCTTTAATCCCAGTAGCCACACTAGTTACCATAGAAACTGGGTGGTGCATGCGTTTAATCACAGTGGTGTCTGCCTTTAATCCCAGCCCTAGATAGGATTATAAAATGGGAGAAAACAACTCTCAACACACAGTCTCATTCTGAGATTCCTGGAGGCAAGATTGCCATTTCTGACTGAAGTCAAGGTAAGAGCCAGTGACTAGTTACTTTGCTTTTCAGATCTTCACACTGAACTCCAATTACTCTCTGAGGTTTTAACAATCATGCTTCAAGACCACACAAATGCTCTATCAAATGCCATTTATAAGATCAGACAGGGTTTGGAGATGCTTATTTTTAAAGGCATGATTTTAGACTATGTCTACACGTACTTAGGTGGCTGAATGATTATAGCTAGTAACATAAATTAGGCTATTTACCTTTGTTACTGAGCTTCTTCATAAAAGTATTATGTGGCATCAGAGTTTAACATGAATAATAAAAACCTAGAGAGAGATATTGGGGTTCAAGCTGAAAGATCAGAGAAGCAAAGCAGCCAACCACTAGACAGTTCTTACCTTTGCAAAAACTTCAGACATAAAAAAGTGAATTCCTGCCTCATCCCACCTTGTATTCCTCTCTAGTGATGGTATTAAAGCTATGCACAGCTCTATGGTTAACTAGTGTGGCTGCTGGTATGAAACTTTCAAAGAATAAATTAAACACATTATTTTTAAAAACACAAAGCACATTTAATCTTATTTCTCTTCTCGTCAAATACCTTTTTTCTTCTCTCCCTTCTTCAAAGACACTTTTCATCACCCAATACGGAGATATCTAACAAAAGGAAATGCAGGGTATCCAGACCGAGGAGGTCCATAAACAAAGAACGGGAAGAGACTGTTGAACAGAAATCAAAGAAGAAAAGAAAAGCCATTGAATACATAAGGTCAAGTAGATTTGAGACACAGTACTAACAAGGACCTCTCAATTCTTTTCCATGCCAATGGAATTTGGATTATAAGGAGCAGTGAGAGAAAGTGTAAAAGACACACCAAACTCACTGAACCCAGAATCCCCTGCTCTGGTAGAACTCTTCAGAGAGTTGTTCCTTGTGTCACAACTTTTAAAAATGGTGACTGCTCATGAGCTCTATTGTTCAAGCATCAAACTAATATACCCTAAAATGATGTTGTGTTCTGCGTCAAGTTCATATGCATGTCTCTGCAGCCATTAATCTGAACAACTTTTGGTGCCCTGAAGATAGATTACTCATCTATTCAGTTATGTTCACATGACAGACAAAACAGTGCAGACGCTGAGAAATCCAGCAGTATATCCAAAACAGAGATGTTACCTACACCAGCCTCCAGGCAGAGACCTCTCACTTTCCTGACTCAGTTTAAGATAAAGTTCAGAAACAAATGTCTGCAGAGTTCACACAGGTAGATAATGCATTGCATTAGGTGTAAGAGTAAGATGTTTGGCTGGGCTTATATTACTGCTATGGGAAGCAAAGTCATTTGCTTTTTTCACAGCTCACAGTAGAATTCAAGAGTTCATTGCCCTCAAAATTGGTTCTCACAATTTCTCTCTCACTCCCTTTTGTGTAAAACTGGGTTCTAAATAAAGTATTCAATATATAAATGAGCAGAGTGCTACGCAGGTGGATTTGCCCTTGGTACCAGCTGCAGCTGTGCCTATCAAGTACAAAATATGGTATTTAATTTGGGAAAATTGCAACAGAAGGCAGGATTGTACAAGGGAAAGTCACCTTCAACTGCCAGTCAGGAAGAGACATAGGTAACATGAACAGCAGTGGTTTTCCCAATGTTTCCAAGCTAGAATTGCATTTGGTGGCTTTTGAGAGCCACTGAACATCAAAATGTGTAGCTATTTGCCAAGCACATACAGCTGTGTGTCTGTTTGCCTGGAGTGTGGTTTGGGGGCCTGAGCAAACGAGGTTCGGGAAGCAAGGATGATGGGCCCCACATCTATTACATGCCAATTGTACTGGTCAGAATGGCTTCCTAGGTGAGATTCATGTTGCAATGCATTTTCCATTTCCTCTCCACTGCTGTGCCACACATTTCATCCCATTCCTTGGCACAATGTGGGTAGTAGTATTTCACAATGTTGCAATTATTCTTTGGACAATCTAGGCAGTTGTTGTTTATAGATAAAGTGTGATGGCACCACACACCTCTATGCTCATGAAGACAGGTGGCAAAAGCTGACCAATTATTCAAAGGCAGCTAGATACATTAGACATTTTAGTGTCTGATTCACTTCCCTATTCCACATGTAGAGGCTTCTTTTCTCTGGGCTGAATTGCATGGAGTTTCACTACAGAGAGCAGATGTCCTAATTCTACCCCTCTATGGTACACTAGAATGGATTCCAAAGGTATGCTCCAGTCTTTGGCTGTAATTTATCAGTGTGAATACTCACTGATTCGATAGCAGACAAATAATCAGGTCCAAGACAGCATTAAAACCCCAACCCTGTGAGGATACTGTCATTTGTAACTGAACAATCAATTCTGTTGAAACATGGTTTAGTTCACAAATTGTTTCTTTGTGCATATCTGTATTTTTCAACTATGACACAATTTAATTTTATTTAATTTTAATTTTACTCCCTAGGCTTTTATTCTTTCCAAAAAAAGAAGAATAACAAATCTGAGATGGCCATTTATGTTAATCCAATTAACATATGATAGGTTCAAATGCATAACAAAATAAAGCTAGATTTTCCTGCACTTGACATCCCCAAAACATCCACTATCTTAGTCCCATGGACATAAACTTCAAAATGTCAACTGCATTTACAATTATGAATAATAGTGAATTTCTACTCCTGGGGGAAATAATAAGAGGAAAAATGCTTCATAGATTTTTTTAGCAAAAGCAAATAATTTGCATTTTTGTACCAAAGGGGAATAAAACCTTTAATATGAAATACCCCTCAGGTCTCCTTTTTGGAAACAAAATTCAAAACCACCTGCCATTTGATGAATCCAATAAATTTCTGATATAGTGTATACTTCTCCAGAGTATTTGCTGGCATTTTCAAATATGCAAACAAATAGGTAAGTGTGGACATAAAAACTTCACCAGTACAGAGAGAAGAATAAGTGAAACATGCTTTAAATGTGTAGTTTTCAGGAATGGAAACTGTACCAGGAATATCAAAGTATAAACAAAGTTGGGTTTTTTGTTTTGTTTTGTTTTGAGTAATTGTTTTAATGATTACAATTATCAGCCAGGTTCAAGTCATAGTTAAAAGAGATGTCAACTGCTTTCCTAACCTTTGCTTCTGAAGTATTTGAATGTTTGTTCATAGTATATCACATTACAGATTTATTTACTTATGTAAAATTAAACATGGTATCTTTTGGACATGACTGGCTTTCACCTTCATGATCTCAAGAAGCTATGCCTACTTCAACAATTTCTACACAAAATTCCAGCATAGATGGGGTAAATGTTCTTCAGGCTCTACCCCATATTGAAACACTACAGGCAGTTTATAGCTACTTGGAGGACGACGTTCATTCTTTCTTGAGGATGTGTTCCTTGATAAGATTCCCATGATCTGATGGATGGCCAAATACCTATGCTTATATTGGCATTGCTAACTGGACTAAATGGATTACCATTGCTGATTTTAAGGGAATGTGTGTGTGTGTATTGCATTTTCACTCATGCTTTTTGTTTTCTATTATTACTCAATAAATGACATATTAGATCCAGTAGATTTTCAGTTTATACAGATTTAGGCTCTAAAATAGAGATCTATGCACAGGTCCCAGTAATTCTACCCCAATGAAAATATTCACATAGTCTACTTGTGATGACATATGAAAGTGTAGAATGCAGAATTTCTTCATATAACATAGCATATTTTTTCTTTTTGGCTGATATAGATGAAAATTAGAAATAGAAAACTAGCTATTGATCTATTAAATACTTAATTATAGATCATTTTTAGATCTCTGCCAAGGGAATACAATAAGCCCTACACAGAAAATAAATCAAATCTTCCTATAAGTATTCAGGATGGGGTTGAATTTACAGATTTTCTGTGCTTTGTTCAGTTTTAATCTCAGTATGTAAACTGTAGAAATCAATAACTAGTTGTTATAAGAAAGGGACCAGAATTATTATACCCCACAGTAAATATTATGTGTTCATTGCATATACTATCTCATTAACTCATCTAACAATCTGTGATGTCTTCAGTTCATGACCACCTTATATACTAAGAGACTAAGCTCAGAGAAACTAAATAAACAGAGTTCATATTCAAATTTGGTTTCTGTCTTCGATATTGGTTGGGATATTTCAATTCATTTAGTTAATAAACAACTAAAGTCAGCAATTTAAAATTTTGCATCATTAATTTACTTTGAGATGAGGGATCTCTTTATATAGTCTTAGCTAGACTGGTATTCTCTATGTAGACTAAGACTCAGAGCTAGGATTAAAGGCCTATAGCACTACATGTGAATTTTACCGTGAATTAAAAAAATAATTGCATCAATATTTTTAAATACATTAAGATAAGTGTCATCTGGACAAGATTCCAATCATTTCCTAATGTGGTTTTTAGAGTCACGCCTTTCTTGGTTCACCAGGCACTGTTCCTTCTTTCTTTGAGTACCTCTTTATCTCATGGACACAAGCAAAGAACATTTAGCTCAAAGTAACAGGCTAGTTATGACTCTTGGAGATTTCACAAAGCTCCAGGCACCAAGATCAACTGCATGCTCACAGTGCTGAATGGGAATGTGGGAAGTGACAGATCTCCTAAAGGACAAAGAATAAGGGTGGTAAAAGTTCTTTAAGATAGCAAGAAAAAAATTTATCCTGCTGTCAATAATAAGCATATTTCATAATATATTTTATAACTATGTCAGTTTTTCTTACAGTTTCTTTAGGATCTGAAAAACTTATATATGCTATGTGATAATCATATTACTTTCTTGGCAATGAACTCTTAGATAGAAAAATAATGAACAATGTGCCCCTGGATAATGGACATAAATGCATGTGAAGGCTCCCTTTACTAAGTTTTACAATGAAACCTGATTCTGTCACAAAAGCAGATGAAGCCTAAGCTGAGAAACAATGTTTGTCACATTTTTAAAGAAAGAGAAAGGGGTTGGGGGAAGAATGGTACGATTCAATATCCGATGGGAACTGGAGCCTTCTGAGAGACTAAGCTCAGAGAAACTAAATAAACAGAGTGCATATTCAAATTTGGTTTCTGTCTTCGATATTGGTTGGGATATTTCAATTCATTTAGTTATTAAACAACTAAAGTCACTATGAAAGTTATAATGTAACAAGAATAAGAAAAACCCAGAGACAAATATTGGGATTCAACCTGAGGATCAGAAAAGCAAAANCCAGGCAGGAAGTATAGGTGGGAAAATCAGACAGGAAGTAGAAATGATGCAATGGGAACAGGAGAATTCTGGGAAGGATGAAGTTGATTCCTCCCAGTCCTGCCCAGACCACCGAAGCAGCAATTTGTGATCTGCACCACTGAAAAAGTTACTGAGCCAAATGACTAAAATAGATCAGAATAATGGGTTAATATAAGCTACAAGAGCTAATAAGTCGCCTGACCTAATGGGCCAATCAGTTTTATAACTTATGGAGATTCTCTGTATGATTTTGTTTGGGGCTTGCCGGCTGTGGGGTAGGTACCAGGTGGGCCAGAAACCACAACAAGCAGGCCGATCATGTTACAACTCACCTCTAAGAAATCCTCAGACTGCAAGAGAACAAGGTATTGTTTCATTCCACCTTATATTCCTCTCTAGTACTGGGATTAAAGACATGCACCAGCACCTTCCAACCTCTATAGGTAACTAGTGTGGCTGCTAGGATTAAAGGTTTATGCAGCCACTGTCTGGCCTGTATGTTTGACTAGTGTGGCTACTTTGCACTGACCTTCAGGCAAATTTTATTTATTCAAACACAAATAACATAACACTATAGAGGAACTTTGAAACACTCAGCCCTAAATGGAGTATATTCATCAAAACCCTCCCATCAGGGCTCAGAGAACTATGCATAAGGAGTCAAAAGTAGATGGACTACACAAAATTAATTCCATAGCATTTTTGTAGGTATTTTTTGTCCTATATTAATTTGGGTCTTCTTTTATAAAATATTACCAGTTTTTTACGTGTATAGTATGGCTTCCAATTTTGTGTTTTTATGTTGCAAGTGTTTTCCTGTTTATTTCCTGTGCTTTTGTTGTTTTTATTGTTGTTTTAATTCTGATTTGTTTGTTTTTATTTAGCTGTTTGTTTTCTAAAGAGAAATAATGAAGGTATTGAATTGAATAGGTAAAGAGATGGACGAGGATCTGGGAAATTGGGGAGGGGAAACCATGATCAGAATATTACATAAATTTTCAATTTTAAAAAGAGAAACTGATTCATTGTGGACACTTAATTTTTGCCAAATGAAACAAAGTATCAAATAAAATATAATAGTTGGTTTTGTAAAAGTCAATGAATAGTAAATTTTGAATATAGAAAATGGACACATTAAATGCATCTAAAAATATAACAAAAACCTGGAAGTCTCAAATGAAGCTCTCACCTATACCTGGTGAAACAAGAATACTGAAGAAAAATACAGATATCCATGTATATTAACCCAGCACTTTGCAATACGATAGTGTATATTTACATATACTACACACACACAAAAGCGCACATGCACACACACATACACACACATATTATAGAAAGCTAAAAAGAATATTTTAAAAATATTTCAGAGAGAAACTGGAGAGATGGCTCAGTGGGGAAGAGCACTGACTGTTCTCCCAGAAAACCCAGGTTCAAAAATCCCAGAACCCACATGTCAACTCACAACAGTCTGTAACTCCAGTTTTGGAATATCTGAAACCCTCATACAGACATACATGCAGGCAAAACACCAGGGCACCTAAAAAAAAGTAAATTTAAAAAATAATTCAGAGAAAACATTTTTTATCATAATATGACTGAAGAAATTTTTACACTCAACAACACAATAAATTCAGAAATTATTAAAAAACAATCAAGGGGCCAGCGAAAAAGTTCAGAGGATAAAGGTGCTTACTGACAAAGCTTGATGACCTTAATTCAACCCTGAAGGGTCACATGATGGAAGAAAAGAACTGAGCCCCACACACATACCAAAGCACGATGCACCTCACCCACTGCCCACCACATACAATAATTTAAATGTCATTTTAAAAAGAAAATATAAGGATTGTTCTGTACAATGTCACCTTTATCTGAGGCTTGGTATCAAATCTACATATCTAATACTCAACATTAAGCTACCAAGAAGAGAACAGTACTAAAAATGATGAGCCACATCTTAGGCAGTATACAACACGAAGGTTTGGGATTTCATCATAGATTCTATGCCAGAAGCATGTTGCTGAGAAGAAATGTATGTACCAAAACCAAAATTCTAACCTGTGTGCCCATGAAAACATGACCGGCCATATTCTTACTCATATTGTTGTGTTTTCCTTGACCATTTCCATGCCTTTTCCACTGCTGTGGACTTTATCCCCTCAACCAATAAACCAAAAGAAACCCTTCTCTTTCCTGAGCTGTTTTTTGTTAGGGTACTTGATCACAACAGAAAAGTGACTATTAGAGGCACATGAGCTGTTATGCACAACTAGTAAGAGATACAAGTGTTATGACTTTGATTAGCAGTGCTCCTCAAGCTCACTGTGTTGAAGGTTTGGTAGACAATACAATAATATACAAAGGTAGGCTTCAAGTGTGTTGAAAGGAGAGTCTGTTTGTTGGTTCCTGGCTGCTCAGCCCCAAA
>LOJH01002580.1:11042-44432 GCA_001685095.1 Ellobius talpinus
GGAAAATATGCTTATGGAGTATTTACACATTTGCATAGGATAGAAATAGTTATGCAAAATCTCAGCTTTTGACTGAACAGAAGAACAACATACAAAACAAATAAACTAAGATTGCCCAATCATGTATTCTATAGGCTTGATCATATACGTAAGATAATACAGTGATTTAGAAGATACCCTACTTGCTACATAAACAAATCAATAATGAAAATTTACATAATTCACCAACTTGAAAGAAAAAGACTCGGGTATAAGATTCAGACTCCATGATTTCAGAATCTTGAACTTTTCTGATTCACCCAAGAGACAAATAATTCTATTCATACCACAAAATAGAGCAAGTCCAATGTTTTTTGATAAAATTGTCAGATTCAAAAAAAATAAGTAAATAAATAAATGGCGAAGAAAAGAAAAACAAAGAATTTAAATGTTAATTTTTGTTTACTACTTTCTATTACTAAGCATGAATTAACAAGTAGATGTAAAACTGAGGAATATAATCCTTTTATTAACTATATGAGTCTGAGAATATTATAACTCAATATGACAAACAGAAAGAATGAGACTAAGTAATTTGCCCCAAATAACAAAGCAACTTAATAGTGAATTTTTTTCCTGTATTATGGGCAGATTTAAAAACATTAAAGCTATTCAGTATAGCCAGTAATTAGTGGCACACACCATTTTTTTTTAAAAAGAATATTGCTATTGCTAGCATCCAAATAAATTGGAGCTTTCCCTCCTTCCTCTCCTCCCAATTTCTCTCTCCTGCCACTTCTCTTCCGGACTTCCAACCCCATCCATCCTTCCTCTTTTCTCTCCAGGAAAGGGCAGGCTTCCCATACATATTCACAACACATGGCAAATTGCAGTAAGATAAGGTACCTTCCCTCATATTAAGGCTGGAAAAGGCAACCCAGCAGGAGGAAATGGTCCCCCCAACAGGCAAAGCATCAGAAACAGATCCACTTTCTCTGTTAGGAGTCCCAATAAAACACCAAACTAGTAACAGACACAGAGGACGTTTCAGTCCCATGCAGTCTCTAATGACAACTGGACTAAGCACCAATCTATGAGTATAGCAGAATACCATTAAGAATCAAGGACACTTGCACAATTATGTTCATAGCAGCTTTATTCATAATAACCAGAAACTGGAAACAACCTAGATGGACCTAAGTAAAAGATTGGATAAAGAAAATGTGGTACATTTTCACAATGGAGTATTATACACCTGTTAAAATGAACATCATGAAATTTGCAGGCAAGTGGATGAAACTAGAGAAAAATTATCCTGAGTGTCATAACCGAGACCCAGAAAGATTAACATAGTATGTACTAACATATAAGTGGATTTTAGCTGTAATGTAAAGGTTAACGATGTTATAATCCACAGACTCAGGAAGCAAAGCAAGGAGGAGGGTTTAAGTTGGAAGGACATATGAATGTCCTTAGAAAGGGGAAATAGAACAGATACAGCAGGTGGATGTGTGGGGTGGCCGTGGAGGATGGGAATAGGAGGGATCAGGTCGGGAGATGATGGAGGGAGAGAGTACTGGGAGAGACAACTGGAATTAGTGTACATCTCATGGACAAGCTAGAAACCTAGTGCAATGGAAACTCCCAGGAATCTATGAGGGTGATCCTACCTAAAACAGTTAGCAATGATGGATAAGGATTCTGATCTGGCCATCTCCTGTAACCAGGCAAGATTCCTAGTAGAGAGATGGAGACACAAGCCCAAGCACAAAATCTTCAATCTACAATTTCTACTTTCTACAAACTGTGCTGTGGTAAAGGTGGCATAGGAATTTTGAGAGTGGTTAGCCACTGACTGGTCTAGCTTAAGACCCATGCGAGAGAGGTAACCCACCCCTGACACTGCCTGGAGCGCCAGGATCCAGAGGTTAGATAGCAGGATCCAGAGGTTAGATAGCCCAAGGACCTAAAATAGAACCAAACACAGTCAAGAATGGTTATATTACAAGAATGTTTAATTTGAGGCATCTAAACTACAACATGCATTTAGAGATAGCTTGAATATGGCCCAATGTATTTGGCCCACAGTTATAAGGGACTGTATGCCCCTTAAACCAAGGTGAAATAATTCTTGTATCCTGTGGTTTGAGCAGACCAAGTTTGAATGCTGATAACTCAGGGAGACAAGGACATTAGAGATGGATTCATTGTTAAATGATATAGGCTGACTAAAACTAAAACACTTGTGTACTAAATGCACATTTATACATCTAGCACAGAATATGTATTAGTGTATATATGTGTGGGCATGCATTCTAAGTGTATAAAATTCATCCAATCTTTAAAATGCTCAAAGCAAAAACTTGTGACTGACAGTATTTTATTTTTCCTTTGTGTGGTACAGAATTGCCTGCTGGTACCTCTCCTTTGTCAGAGACTGATAAGGGCTGTACAATCTTGTAGTCACAACATCTCACTAAAAAGCTTCTTTGGTGGTAAAGCCTAGCTCTGAGTGTGTTTGGTTTCCTGGCTGCCTTATTTGTTTACAACAATGCTCTTAAAATTGTCTCTACCATCTGTGTGAGGTCTAGTTCCTTGAATGAGAATGAGATATTAAAATGCCATCCAGATGTCTAGATGCATATCTGCATTAACATATTATGCAAATTGTCACAAGGCATTTTTTTCTTTTCTTAAACAAAAAATATTTTTAGATGGAGTGTAAAAAAGTAAATCTGTGGAGGCGAAAGAAAAAAAATAAAGAAAACAAGATACACTGAATTTGCAATGCTTATCTCATAATCTCTTATAAAATCACGACTTGCAAATGGTAACTTGTGTCTATCAATCTGCAGAGGAAAGACAGATGCCAACAAAAGAGCAAAATTCACCTCTAAAGAAGATCTATGAATTTATGACACACCACTTTTTATGACAGAATTTGCATACTGGACAGTATAAATTGTTAAACATGCCCTCATTCAACACCCACAGTGTAGAGTTAGCATACAGCAAGTTTTAGGCCACATACTTATTACTACAATAGAAACGAAGTCAAATTCTCAACAGAAAAATATTTAAAAAATTATTATGTACCTGTGACAAGGTTGTGTCGGGTACAGACAGCAAGATTCTCTTTAAAATATTACATGAAAATGTACTAAAATATGACATGGTGTTACTAAAATAATGAGTTACCTGAGGATGCAGGAATACTTATTTGTGAAGAACAAGACATCTGGTTCATTCTGTAAATAAGTTGGATGTACCCTGTTATTTTTGGTAATGGCTGTGTTATAAATTCTAAACATGTATTGGGATGAGGAGAAATTTTCACTACACACATTTATGTTCAAATTCACATGATGGAGAAATATTGTAATGTGATTTTTAAAACATTTTATTTTACTTTTAATTATATGTGTATGTGTGAGGGTATGTACATGAGAGTGCAAGTGAGTGCTTGAAGAAACCAAAAGAGGGCATTAGGTAGTCTAAGGCTGGAGTTACAAATGGGTGTGAAACACGTGGTGTGCATGCTTGGGATGAAATAGATCCTCCGAAAGGGTAGGCTCTCTTAACAAGGGGATGAGCCATCTCCCCAGCATCAAGTAATTGCATTTCTTTGCAAAAGGTATTTTAAATCTCATTGTTTTTCCAACTCAATATTTAAATTTCAACTGTGTTTACAATGAACCGGATCTGAAGCACATGCCTGAGATAATTACTTCATTACCACTGTGGGAGACCTTGACACAGAGTGTATAGTTTACAAAATGATCAGAAAAATAAAACAAAACAAAGCCAAAATCTTTGAGGGTCACAGCATCTCAGAACTGACAATTAATGATAGATTCACTCTTTTTCTCGATGTGTTGATTTAGCAAAAAGACTATTAAAACCTACTAAAATCCCATTAAAATGGCTTATGCTCCCAAATTCTCCCATCGCATCTTCAGCTGACATGTGGCATGAAACATTAAAATTTTTAAAGATAAAATTAGCAAGAATATACAAAATGATTTGCAAGGAGCAATAGAAAGCTGAAGTAAAGGTTGAAGAATTAAAATACAAGTAGTAACTAAAGTGTTCACTATACATAATGGATTAGTTAAGCATTCTGTCTTCATTCTCTCACAATTACAATGTGTTTGGAGTGCAAAGAGAAAATGAAGATAATTATCTTGTAGATTCAGTTCAGCGACCATTAGATTGGAAGAATTAGATGACCCACAGTTTTCTGATAAACGGCTTTTTGGTTTTACATGCCTCACTTTTGTACTCTGTTATAAAAGCTGTGCCATCTTCTCCCTGCCCTCTTCTGATGAATGGTCATAATTAATTGCCACCAAAGATGTCAGACATAAGAATGAAAAGATGTAACTTAACAGAAACAAATTTTCTTTTTTTAAAAAAACTGCTACCCCAGTCAAGGCATTCAAAATTAAAGTAAGCAATGCATTTAATGCCAAACATCATTTCTCGAGATGATAGAAATTAGTCATTTTCAGGATATGAAATACTAAAGAACTAGATATCAACAATACCTAAACAAACTACACAAGGGCACTCTAATTCCAAGTCATCAATTTAATAAAAGAATCAAAAAAGGAGTCCGAAGGTAAGTTTGTTTTTCACTACAAATTCTATTTTGAGGATATTATTAAATGCACCATGTGATCTAGTCCAGTATGGTATTCTAATCTGGTTTCAATAGGTAAGATTTAACTATGTGATCTAGAGCCATGGAAGTGGCTCAGCAGGTAAAAGTGTGCTGCACAAACTTGACGACCCAAATTTGATCCTAGAACCCATCATAAAGGAAAGAACCATTTGTACTGCAAGCTGTCCTCTAACAGCACCCTAGAAGCCCTCTATAACCCTACACCTCTCAACAGTAACTTTCGCCTGACTTCTGACAGTATAGACACGCTGTAGTCGCATTTGGCATAAAATTAAGGCACATGGTATATACTCTTGTCTCTGCCTCTTTCCAAGCATGAGACAAGGTTTGATATTGATAGACACTTGCTAGATCTTTAACCACCTAGATTATGGTGTCTGGTCATAACTATAGGGAAGGTTAAATGATGTGGGAAGACCCATCCAGAAATGTGTATGATACCATCCTATGAGCTATGGTTCAGGACTAGTTTAAAAGCAGAATGAGATCTAAGCACCAGAATTAATCTCTCCCTCTGCTTCGTAAGGGTTGATATGACATGGTCGACTAGTTGTCTTAGGTTCCTGTCACTATGACTTCCTAACCATGATGAATGCATCATCAAGCTAAAAGCCAAAAGAGACACTTTCGTCTTTAAAAATATTTTATATAATATTTTTGTTACAATGAGAAATGAATAATACAGTAACTTATATGAGTTTCCCTGTGTTGAGTTCCATGCTTGTAATTCATTCATTCTCATGACAATAATGAAGAAAAAGCAAAATCAAGTTTGGCAAAGTTTAGCATTTCCTTTTACTGCTGATAGATGTCTGACTAATTCCAGTGTCGACTGTCTTGAATACTGACATTGTGTTTTGACAACATAAATACATTTCTGTAAGATATACAGCAAATTTTCAAATGGCTTCTCTGACCAGAACAGACCATACGGCTTTTCATGGTTTTTCATGGTTGTATTTCTACTGCCTTCTTCTCTACATCTTGCCTGAAGTCATAAATGTGAGCAACCGTAATTGAATACATTAATGTACAAAATCCTTTGGAAAACATTACCTTATTTAAAATGAATAATTATATTACTTATTATTACTACAAATAAATAATCTAGAAGGTAACTGCCATAAAAAAGGAATCCAAATATTTCACAAGCTGCTGCTGGTTTTTCAAATTGACCCTGAGGAAGGTCAGTCAACTTGTTCTAATTACTGCATCCTTCAAATCCAAGCAACAGAGTTAAGGTAATAAAAACTGCAAAGGAATGCCTGTATATTAAGTCATAAGTATGTTAAGAGAGTCACAATTAAGATAATATAGAGTATTCTAAATGCAAAAGTCCATGTACTTTTCTAAAATGAGCAAATCGCCCAAGCCACGCAGCTGAGTCTGGTTCCCATAAGACTAATAAAGTTGGTTCGTGACTCTCCTTAACACTGAGATTTGTGTGTTTCCAATAGCTCAAGAGACCCAAGAGAGATACTGTAAATTTTTCCACTCACGAAGGGAAACGGGCAATGAATTTTGCTAGTTTTAACACCAGATTCAAGCATACTCTAAAAGTGTTCAGGGGCAGCCAGTCTTTATTTATAGGAAGTCACTCTTAACACCAGACCTAAACATCCCCTGTCCTAGATTTATGCCTAGATTTGTGACCATCCATTTTCCCTAGTGTAGTTAAATGTGGTAGGTGTGAAGAGCCAAGGTAAATCCATTTGGGAGTACACACCTGACCTCCTCAGCATACTGTGAAATACATATAAAGGATAAATATGTTCCTTGGGTCTCCCCTGCTAGCTGCCTCAGGTAATGTTCACATCATCTACCTGCCCCCCACAGACACATCCAATTCTCCCTTTGTGCATTCTTTCATGAAATGGCTTGACAAACATAGTTTTCCCCGACCCATAACTTCCATAATGCAATTCTGTTACATTTTGGGATTTCAAAATCTATGTCCATGCTTTCATTTAAAAGGTCATACTCCAAAGAGTTCAAATGTTTGACTTAACAAATCAGAGTATTTGTCATGTTACATATCGTAAGTTTGGCTTTTGATAACACCACAGAGCAAAGTCTACAAAGAACACTTACCATATAGACACCCCAGAGAAACAAATAACACAAGATTAAGGAAAAGATGAAAAGTACTTAAACAGCCTTGTTATGTACCTAAACATTTGAGGGGAGGACAGAAAAGTTGAAGATAATGTGATGTGTAGTTTTTTTTTCCTTCCTAACAACTATTCCCATTTTTTAAGGAAAATAATGGTATAGTCATTACTCTTTCAATAGCATATCCAATTCCTTTACCTTCCATCAGAAACATGGGCTTTAAAAAATGTCTTTACTCAAAGATAGCTGGCAGGCTACTGTTTATATGCCTCTATATATTGTAAATAAAGGTAAAATTGCATGATGAAACATCAAAGGAAAAGGAAAGAAAAAAGGAAGCTCATTTAAATTAAAGATTAACGAAATCACCATGTGTGACCTAAAAACTAAGTTTAATAATGTGTCATCAATATAAATGATTACAGAATATTCTTTATTTCCAGAGACACAACTGGAAACTGAAATAATAAGAAAGTTTCCAGGCCACCTGAATTATTTGCCCTGGGGAATTATCCACAAGGACTTTCTCCTTTCATATCTACCCCTTTCCTTCTACTGTTCACTAATAAGGAGAAGTTTCCTAAAGAAAATGCTGTTGGATAATGCCCTTGTACCCTGTAAAGATTTGTCACTGGTATGGGTTTAAAGAAATGACCAGTAGCCAGGCAGGAAGTGTAGGCAGCATGACCACACTAGGCGAATTCTGGGAAGAAGAAAGGCTCAGTCTGCATTTGCCACCCAGATGCAGAGGGAGCAAGATGAAAATGTTGGACTGCGAAAAGGTACCAAGCCACGTGGCTAAACATAGATAAGAATTATGGGTTAATTTAAGTTGTAAGAGCTAGTTAACAATAAGCCTGAGGTAATAGGCCAAATAGTTTATAACTAATATAAGCCTCTGTGTGTTTCTTTGGGACTAAATGGCAGCAGTACTTGGTGGGACTGAAACTTCAGTCTACAAGAAAAGCTATTCCTTACGACAAAAACCTGGTAAGTCAGTCTTGCTTCTCAATGCCTTCTGGAATACTACCTTGTCCACAAACAACATGAAAATTGAAGGTTTTTGAATGCAAAAGCATTTGAGAAAAGAAAGGATTTTCTCTAATTTGTATCTGGTTCATGTACAGCAGCACATTTCTGTGATATCAACATGTCGGAGGTAGAAGCAGGAGGATTTGCGAATGGGAGGCAAGCCTGTCAACACAATAAGATTCATTCTCAATCAATAGCCACCACTACTAGCACCACATGAAATATTACATTTGGAAAGCATCTCATTTATTATTCAATAAACACTTCATATATTTATATTAGAGAATATAAAATTCTAGAAGACCTAAGATGAACTTTTTATAATTTTAGCCTCTATATCAAAAATCAGATGTCCATAAGTGTGTAGATGGATGTCTGAGTCTTTGATTCAATCCCATTGATCTACATGTCTGTTTTATACTAATACCATGCATTTTGTAATACTATAGCTCACAGTAGAGCTTGAAATCAGGGGTAGTGAAATCTCCAGTAGTTCAGTTATTATACAACATCATTTTAGTTATCCTGGGTGTTTTGTTTTTTCACATAAAGTTGAGTATTGTTTTTTTCAGGATTTACAAATTGTTTTGCGATATTAATGGTAATTCAGTTGACTCTATAGATGGCTTTTGGTAAGATGGCCATTTTTTACAATGTTAATCCTACCCATCCACAAGCAGGGAGGATCTTTCCATCTTCTGAAGTCTTCTACAGTTTCTTTCTGAAAAGACTTGAAGTTCTTGTCATACAGGTCTTTCACTTGTCATGTTACATATCATGTTTTGCTGATATTCACAGGAGACCTGGCCTTTCCTTAACAGAAATGGAGGAGAAATGTATTGGGGGATGGAAACAGAGGGGGTTGATGGGAGGGACTGGGATGAGAGCTGCAGTTGGGGTGCAAAATAAATTAATTAAGATTTAAAATGTAAAGAAAACTTATTATATTGTATTAATTGTATTTTTAGTCCTTCCTTTACAGAGTTATTTTTCAGTATCAGTGAAACTAATTGTACACAACCTGAAACAAATGCAGTAATGGTTGTTGTAAATGTCTCAAATTATATGGCACATGATTCACTTTTGATAAATCTAGTAGCCTAATGTCTAGAATTTATTGTGTGGCACCATGATGTGGATTCCCCTCTGTATGTTGTGAATATCACTGGTTAATAAAGGAACTGCTTTGGGCCTATAGCAGAGTTATAGGGAAACAGAGGTAGGCAGGAAAAACAAAACGGAATGCTGGGAGAAAGGAGGAGGAGTCAGAGAGAAGTCATGGAGCCGCCACCAGAGACAAACGCGCTGAAACTTTGCTGGTAGGCCACGACCTCCTGGTGATGCACAGATTAATGGAGATGGGTTAAATTAAGATATGTGAGTTAGCAAATAAGAAACTATAGCTAATGAGCCTAGCAGTGATTTAAATAATACAGTTTTTGTGTCATTATTTCGGGAGTCTGGGCAGCTGGGAACCAAGTGGCCTTCCTCCAACAGCTCCACATTTAGTACTTTATGATAAAGCAATATATGAGTAACTGAGTAGAACTTCACAGTGTATGGTGTCTCAAATTCAATCAATTTTATTGCCTGTAAGTACCCAGGGTAACACCCTTGAGAGATGGAAACCTTTCAAGCAAATAACATACTTGCTTTTGCTGCTTACCAGACTGTCTCTTAAAGTAGTTAAAAACTGAGAGCTTTTGTTGCTGACCTGAATGAAACAGGTGATTAAGATCTGCAGCTCGATATGGGTGCTCTGAAATGTCTCAGCATGGCTTTAAACTTTGTTTTATAAGATTCATAAGATTTCTTTTCCTTTTTTGTTGTTGTTTTGCCATGTTTTTAAGGAAGGGTCATACATAGCTAAGGCTGGTCTCAAACTCCCTATGGTGTAGTGATTGACTTAGAATTGATCCTATTGCTTCTTCCACCTCCTCAGTATTGGGATAATGGATGTGTATCACCATGACCACTTTATTGAGATGCTAGACATCAAACCAGGGCTTCCTCTATGCTAGGCAGGCATTATAATAGGTGAATTTTGCCCCTTGCCTGGTTAGTAGGATTTCTTTTCCTTTTAATAGTATATCTCAGAGAGCTCTACTACTAAATGTCAGTTTGATTTAAATACTATCATGCTTTGGTGTGAAAACATGATCATGGTGGAACCTGTCTGGCTCCAGAATGATAAAGATTCATGGCTCTCTCTTCTCATGTTTTGGGAATCTGCCAGGGAAAAGGCAATACTGCTCTTTCAATCTGCTGGCACTGACTGCTGGATATCCTGCTTTCTTGTAGACCCATACATCACGGTGGCACTGCCACATGCCCCCTCTTTCTCACATGTGCTGCAAATGCCACATAAAGGGGTAGAAAAGTACACCACAGGTGCCCCTTGTTCTTTTAGGATCCTACATGGAAAAGAGCATGAGCTCAAAGAACATTCCATGGGTTTTATTTTGTTTCTTCCATTTTCAGATGGGAGTCATAGGTATGTTGCTTGCACTTTCTCTGTCCTTGTTATTTCCCTTTGAAAGACTGATCACAACATAACTTCCTTCCCTACGCCATGGCCAGAAATCAGAGAGAACCTTAAGTTGTTTAACACAATTCTAGGAAGTCTCTATAAATTTGATCAATATCACCTAGGGAGAGATGGGATTTTTATTTCTAGGCCAAATAAAACAAATCCATGTATTTGGTTTCTATAACGAAGTTCAAGTTCAAGAAAATCATAGGTAGTAGGATCAGATTAAATCACAGACTTTATGCTCAGCACTTCAGAGTTCATTTCTTTTCTGTTACCTCACTGACTTTCTTCACTCATAACTTACTTTTTTTGTTCTCAACAGTCTATTTGGCAGTTTCAATCTCTCTTTGCCACTGACATGTCATAATCTCAATTCACAACACCTGCCTCTTGTAATATTTCATATTTTCACCCATAAAACATCAAGACTGTGTTATCTGTTAATGAGGGAATACCAGGAAAGGTAGAATCCAGTCCTTTCAATGTTTTGTCTCAAGTCCCACAGGTTCTAATTATCTATAATACCAGCATCCTGAAGCTCATGTGAGAATCCATGTACATTCTGTTTGAAATGCCAGGTAGTAAAAAGAAGCTCTTTATACTCAGATGGTTATTTATGAAGGATCTTTGGAATGTCAGCAGGCATTGATCAAATAAAACTATTGACTGCTACCAGATACTTTTCATAAGCTCTCCTCTCACAAATGTCATTTCCTAGTTCTAATCAAGTAAACACATACACACAAGAGCATGAAAACACAGGACAGCTTCAATGAGGTGCTTGTAAGTAGAGAAGGTAGAAGGTACCTTCTCCTGGTCACATTACACATTACAGTGTAAAACGTGTTATAAAATTCATTCGCTTAGGAAATTTATTAAGCATCTACTAGTTTTCCACTTTCTGAATGTCATTTTCTAAAAACAATTCCAACCACAAAAACTTTCATCTTTCAGTTTTACTGCCAAAAAATACATTTAAATAGGAAGAAATCTGGAACACAATGTGTTATATATCCTTTTCTACACCTTCTCTCTCTTCTTCTTAACTCAATATGCTTTTATTACTACATTTTTGTTTATTATTTTGAATCTAGGTGCTATGATGAGTATGTGACTTTCAGAGAACAACTTGTGAGACTTAGTTCAAGTTGTTCCTCCTACCATGTGGGTTTGGGGACCAAACCCCACATTGTCAGAACTTGGCAGGAGATGCCATTTACTTTAGCCATCTTAACAGTCCAACCTCCCTTATAACACATATTAAGGACCTAAGAACAGGAACCATGAGCACTGTCCAAACACTGACTTAATTGTTTCTGTCTCTCCATTCATCTGCTTCTATGGATAGAATAGACAGCCTCAATACTCTTGCACCTCTGTGTCTTCTGCCAGGAATTAGAATTAGAAACTCTGAGCAACTATAGGTTTTACACTGCACAGAATTGCAATTAGAAATGCATTCATCACATTATTTAATGATTACAGCATATATTTCTAGATTAGATAATAATTTTTCTTTGGAATGCATATAATAAAGGTACATCTAAAGTCAAGAGGAATAAATTTACTGATTCCCCTTAAATCACTCTCTTCTTCAGTATCAGAGGCAAGCTAAAATATTGAGTTGTTCGAGTAATTTGTAGGTTAGGAAAAAAAGTAAATGCATGTTTTTATTCCAAGTAAAGCATTTATCATTACCTCAGTTGCTGCCTATATTATAAAATAATGAATCTGCATCTTGCCCGTTAGAATTGATTGGATGGTTTATAACAATGTGAACAGTATTTTCAAAATGTAATTGATCTTCCCTTAGACAAAAATAAATTACACAGAGGTGAAAACATGTTCAGTAATGCTAATGACCACCTCATCTGCTCAGCAAAAAACAATACGATAGCCAGGTATTTGCCGGGCATTCCAGTTAATGATCAAGAAATTAACCACACAATTCAAGTATAAGCAACATGAATAATACTCTGACCTGCAGAAATGAGTAGTTGATTCTGTCTTTAATGAACCACTTATCACTTAGGGAGAAACTAGCATGGCTATAAAGGTGACATATACTATTACATATATGTGTGTTACATGCATACATATAGACATTGTTTACAAATATATTAATATATATGAGTTAATTTCATTCCTAATTTATTTTTTTACTTTCTCCACTCCAATTTAATTTTACTAAAACTCATACACCCGCAGGCACATCTCTACTCGAACACATACAAATACACACATGCAAACACACAAGACTAAGGTCAGCTAATTCTGAAAAAAATTGACACCAGTTGAGACTTAGTGACCCATGCCTATGAAGTTTGTAGTCTAGCAGACATAAGCAGGAGAATCAGAAGTTCAAGGTCAGAAAGCTTAACCAAGAAGATCTTGTCTTGAAAACAACACAAAATAGGTAGTTCCCACTGTGAGAGTACCACTATGGTATGGACAGGATGGCCCTGATGCCCTGCTGTTTCAAGAGCCACAGAGATGTGTGTGTCTCTTTCCCAGGTGCTGTTCAAATCTTCATTGATCAGTCCCAGCTCAGCAAGCTTGCTCCTGCCAGGGCATCGATGAATAATCATTTTAGCATTAGTTAAGTCACCGTGTTTTACAGATTTGTTCCATAGCAAAAAGGGGCTGAAATAATGGAAAATCTATAGAAATTTCTGACTTGCAACCTTATTTACTAAACCTTAATTCTCTTCCCATGGCTCTGAGAAATTCACATTCTTTATTATGTTTATTTAATTAATGATCTTACAGTATCATTAAATGTCATGCACTGTATTGTATATTGAGGAAAGATTAATAAATAATGTTAGCAGTGGCCATGAAACTTAATGAGAAATAGTTATGATAAAGTTTTGTAAGCACCGAGGATAGGCATGTAATTTCTATGAGTTCACTATATGTGCTGGCTAATTTTATTCCAACTTGACACGGGCTAGAGTCAACTGAAAGGAGAGCCCCAGTTGAGAAAATGCCTATATAAGATCTGGCTAGAGGGTATTCTTTTTTTTAGAGGGTATTCTCTTAAGTAGTGACTGATGTGGGAGATCCTAGCCCGCTGTGGTTGGTGGTCCTGGGTTCTATGAGGAAGCAGGCTGTGAAAGCCATGGTGGGCAAACCAGTAAGCAGCATCTTTCCATGGCCTGTGCCTCAGCTCCTGCCTCTAAAACCCTTGTTTGTATCAATGTCAGAAAGATGAGGACAATTATAACTTCCTCTCTGACATACTATCAAAAGTAGTCATGGGTTCAGTTAAAGAATTTCTCTCTAACAATATGCTTCAATCAGTTCTCAGTTTACTGGGCTTTCAAATAAGAGCCCAGAAAGAAACAAATGAACATGCTCAACATTGGCAGGGCCAAATTCCCATGACTCTTAGCAAAAACTCTACATAATTTCACACTCATGACAGACATGCTAAGTGTATGGAAAACCTGAGTTTTGGAAAACCATAGCTGAGAGCTTAATCTACCATTTATGTCTTCTTTAGACACATTCTACAGACTACATAATCTGAACTCATACTTTGAGGTAGTTGCATCTTATCATTTGATACTAAGAATACTGCCGGTTCTATGGCACCCACTGAATTTCACTTATTGTGGCTTAATGAGGTAAACTTAAAGGAATTCATTGAGCTAAACTTAGCAGATAATGTGGCTATCATAAAAATCACACTGTCAAGGAAGTTAGAGAGAAGATTCCAGGGCCCTTCCATCTACAAGATTGTTCATGGGTAGGAAAGTAGGGAACCATGCTTCAAGAAAGGGCAAGAGGTGATAAACAGAAGGAAAGTGGATCTAGTACCATTAAAGGAGAGGAATGTTGCCATTACTAAGAGAAAAAATGAGCTCAATATGGACAAATAGACAAGTTTTAGGGGTGATACACTGTGGGAATAGTAAACTAGTGAATAGAATAAGCCACAGGCATATGAGAAATTATACCAGCTTTTACATTTTAGTCTGATTATTTTTTAAGAATTGCATACTCAATAAGCTTTAAATATGTATTACATATATAATAAAACAATCTACAAACATATACTTGGATGGCTTACTTTAGAAAAGAGTTCTCTTTTCTGAATATAGCAGAGAAAAAGAAGTTTGAATAAAACTGTATATAATAATATTAGTGAGCAAGGCATGGTATGGTTCAGAAAAGAAAAATTAGAAATTAACCTTAGATTGAATGAGGACCAATAGAAAAGGCAGTGTTTATTGACTAGAAGAAAAATACATTATGAGCCTCTTGGTGATGAATACATGAAGGAAGAATATATGTTATATATGTTTGAATAAATAATAGTATTAACTTGAATTTCTGTTTTTTTTCCTTAACTGGAATTTCTGGTTTTTTTCATTGGTTCACATGTGGAGAAGAAAGAATAAAATGAGTTCCAATTTGCACCCTGTTTTTCAGAATTCTTGAGAATACTCAAATAGAAATAATATAAAGAGAAGTAGCTAGGTAAGGCTTACTTGAGAGGTCAAATAAAATTAAAGCTTAATTAGAAAAATATGCCCTGGAGAATCTATTAATGATATTTCATTGATGTTGATGAAGTCAAAGCCAGATTCTAGGAATTGAGATATGACAGACTCATGAGACATAAAGACCAAATGTGTGTCCTATTATTCATCTGTCTGTAACAAAAATTTATGTGATATAAATGTGAGAACCTAGTCATTTCTAGCCATTTGATAATGGCATTTTTTTTGCACAAGGACAAAGAAGAAATTTTCTGGTCAATTAAACATAAAAATCTAAAAGATTCATTCTGAATAATGACATCCATCAGAGAAATCTTTTTATCAATGTTTAAGTATTCCAGATGCTCTATATTTAACCCTTGAGTCCCCTTGATTAATGTGAGTAACCAAACATTTTCCACACTTAAAAACCAGTTTACATGAAAGAACCCCCAGTTTTCTTATCAGGTTAAAAATACTTGTTTTAAAATGTTTGGTACAGGGGCTAGAGAGAAGGCTCAGTGGCTAAGAGTGGTTACAACTCTTACAGAAGACTTAACTTTGGTTCCCAGCATCCACATCAGGGGGCTCACCATTACTTGTAACTTGAGCTTAGGGGAGCCAATACTCTCTTCTGGCCTTTAGGTACATACCCAAGTGGTAAACACATACACACACATGCAAATATATACACACAGAGAGACAAATAAATAAAAGATGTTCTTACTTATCCTTTCCCTAGAAACAGAAAACTAAACAGTTGTATTCAGATCCTTCATCATGTAATGACTTATGCATTGTACTTAGACTCATTGTTATAGATACCAGCTAATCAAGGATATATTGCTTATATTCTAAAAATTATAAGAATTGGATTTTTTATGTATTTTAAATCAATAGCTAGGACACAGGATGCAATGCAGCTAATTGTCTTTCAATCATTCCGAATACCATCAAGTTTCTCAAAAAGTATTGTGCTGAATTAAAATCCTTTCAGAAACAGCCTCTGGTCATCACCCCTCCATCTTCCTCACCAGCATTCTCTGTACCATCTGTTGCTTTGCCACCACTTACTCCATCTGCTCCATGACTGTGGTTATCCTTTATAGATTGTTCCCACATGCTTACTCCCACTCTGCTGCTCTTAGTCACGTGTCACTTGAAGTCCGTCACTTTGATTTTCCCCTTGGATTTGTCACCAACATGGTCACTATTTAAGGAAACTAAAAAAAAATAGTCCTCAAAACCATCTCGTTTTTTTTTATTTATTTCTTAAAGCTCTGTGAAGCAGAGTCTTATAAGAGAAACAAGAAAAGAAAAAAATGTTTATATACAAGCCATTGGTAATCTCCTACAGATGGTTATAAACTGATTGATTAAATCTTCTTTGCTTGTAAGAATATTTCATGAACAACAAAAAGATTATACCTCACAGCATATAATGTTTTCTTTAATTAAATACATTTTTATTATGAATTTTTAATGCTAATTCTGAGAATATGTTATCCTTAACTTTTTTTGATTCGTCTCATACTCAACACAAATTTTTATTCATTCTTCTCTCACACATTATATTCCAACCACAGCCTCCCCTACCACCACTTTTTCCAGTCCTTACCCCGTATCTCCCTTCTCCCCCAGATCCAGTCCTCTCCCATTTCCCTTCAGAAAAGAGAAGGCCTCTCAGAGAAATCCACAATAAGACAAGGCACATACCCTCATATCAAGGTTGACAAGGCAACCCAGTGGGAGGAAAAGGGTTACAAAAGCAAGCAAAACAGTCAGAGATATGCCCAGTCCCATTGTTAGGAGTCCCACAAGAACACTAAGATAACAGCCATAACATGTATGCAGAGGACACAAAGGCTCCCTGATTGTAACTTCCATCTGTAATAAAGACTCCTAGTAATGGAGGACACAGAGCCAGAACTGCCCACCTTCTGTAATCAGTCAAGGCTTCTAGTGGTGGGACTGAGATCTCAAACCACCACAAACCTTCAGCCTACAGTTTGTCCTCGCTGCAAGATGTGCAGGTGTGATAGTAGCAAAAGACTGTGGGAGTGGTCAGCCAATGACTGCTCCAACTTGAGCTCACACAGTGATGAGGAGCCCACGCCTGTCAGTGCCTCAATGTCCAGGAACCAGAAGTTGGATAGCCCAGTGACCTAGGACAGAACAAAGCATGACTGGCAAAAAGAAAGAAAGTCAATGAAATGATTTGTACTGATTTTCTGCTATACTCACAGACTGACCAGAGCCTAGCATAATCCTCATCAGTGAGGCTTCATCCAGTAACTGACTGGAGCAGATGAAGAGACCCACAACCAAACATTTGGTGGAGCTCAGAAAACACTGTGGAAGAAGGGGAGGAAGTATTGTTGGAGCCAGAGGGGTCTAGGACACCACAAGAGCACAGCTCACAGAATCAAATAAGCCAGGCTCATAGGGACTCGGCATCATTTTGATCTATTAATTATTTAAACTTATTTTAAAATAAAATTTTAAGGGGCTGTTGATATTACTTAGTGCATGAAAGCACTTTGCATAAGCGTGTGTGACCATAATCCTCAATAAAAACTGAACTCAAAACACAAGTTTCTGTAATTCTGGTGTTGCTCTGCAGGGATGTGAGGCAAAGACAAGAGCCGCCCTAAGGCTTCACAAGCCTGGTCTTTCTAAGAGGAGAAAAACAACCAAGACACCATTTCTCATACATGGATGTTAGGACTGACATCCAAACTTGCCCTCTGAACTCGACATGTATGGTATACCGATGCCCACATTCACATATGAACATGTATAAACATACACATGATAAATACCATACACATACACATGCAATAAAAACAAAGTAAAAAGAATACAATTTAAGTTTAATCAGGACTTACTTTTCCCATTATGAAGAATGATGTAAGCCCATGTAAGTCACTTGACATAATCATTTTTCTGCTTGTCCTGAGTTGATACTACTCTTGGTTTAGTTTTCTGGGGTTGCCATAATAGAGTTCTCTAGTTTGGAATGTCTAAATGACAGAAATTTATTTTTTTTCACAGTTCTTAGGAGTAAAAGACAAAGACCAATGCTGGTTCCTTTCTGGCCTTCACTTATCTTCTACCTGCAAATATGGCTCTATAAGAGTTTGTCCTGTCTTCTTCTTCTTAGAAGGATATATTCACCTTGAATTATAGACTATCCCAGTGATCTCATGTAACTTATTACCCCTTTAAACATTTTATCCCTAAGTATAGTCCCATCCCTAGATATTTTAGGTTCATAATTTAATATATGGATTTTAAAGATGAATTCAATCCATTGTATTATTACTATTATTGCCAATTGATACTGATCCTATTAATTCAACTGATTTATTTAAGAAATTTTCTAGGGACAAACCATTGAGGTCAACATATTGTTTCATAAAACCCCATTCATTTTGAGATGATCCAGTAAAGATTGTATTTTAATACTTGATGTATTTATTAATTATTATGAGCATATCTAATATAATTTGAGGGACTGAAATGATGTTCTCAGTTGATTATTTTGGATATTATATCCAAAGATTTTAGAAAGACATCATTAAATATATCAGATTTATATTAGGCAAATTTTCTTAAAATCGATTTAAGTTTGTTAATAATCTGTCATCCTTTGTTAAGACAAAGATACAAATAATCAGATAATTTAATTAACCACATAAACTTAAGATTACACTTTATGTTAGTTACATACATTTTTTGCAGTGATTGCATGTGATTGTTTCTTGATAATAAAGTATTAATTTGTGAGGCAAAAGAGAAACTCAGCAGTTAAGAGTACTTGATGTTCTTCCAAAGGACTTGAGTTCAGTTCTCATCAACCACATCACAGGACTCAAAACCACCTACAACTCCATCTCCATGGTACCAGATATCCTCTTATGGCCTCTACAGACACTTGCATGTATGTGGCATATAAACACCGTGGCACACACACACATCCACATTAAGTAGTTTTTAAGTACACATTTTAATAAACTCATGTTTATTAATCAGAAGAAAGGCTAATTTAAATTTGGGCTTATAATTACCTCTTTCTCTGAAGATTTATAGATATATGAAAGGTTAAAAAGCATACAAGTTTGGATTAAGTAATTTGATTTATATCAAAATAAATTTTGGATATTGAAAATTTAATTTTCTATCTCTTGAATAACTCTTTCATCTTACCCTAGAAAGTATGAGCTTCTTACAGGAAGATGATTTTAACTTGTAACCTGGACACTGCCAAGTGGAACAAACCTGCTTAATTCCCAGCATGGAACACTAATGTGGCATAGCACATGTTTTGTTGTAGTTGTTATATTTTTATATCTCTGACTCTTGTAATAATGAGGAAATCTCCAAACCACCCATAGTTCTCCAACACTGAGCTGAAGTTAATGACTAGTTGAGGCTAGGAGGACATACCTTCTTGACTAGGATGTGTTTGCAAAACTGAAAAACTGAAGTAATGGATTTATCCGAACCTACATTAGCAGAAGAATGGACAATAAAAATGATGAATAGTTATTTGGAATTATCAGCATTCAGTTCACAATTTCATTACAAAGTATTTTTACTGCACATATCAAGAGCTAATTTGTTTAGAGTTCCATTTAACTAAAAAATGTATTTAAAATGCAAGGGTGGCCATTGTGTTACAAGAGAAAGATATGATAAAGGTTATCCTCCTAACATAGGAACTGCAAAGGTATTAAAAGGTAAGACTAGGTTCTCTTTCATTTTTTTCTTTTTTTAATTGATTTTTATTGAGCTCTACATTTTTCTCTGCTCCCCTCCCTGCCTCTCCCCTCCCCTTCAAAACTCCCCCAAGGACTCCATGCTTCCAATTTACGCAGGAGATCTTGTCTTTTTCTACTTTACATGTAGATTAGATCTATGTATGTCTCTCTTAGGGTCCTCATTGTTGTCTAAGTTTTCTGGGATTGTTATTTGTAGGCAGGTTTTCTTTCTTTATGTTTAAAAACTACTTATGAGTGAGTGCATGTGATACTTGCCTTTCTGTGTTCGGGTTACCTCATGAAAAATTGTGTTTTCTAGCTCCATCCATTTTCCTGCAAAATTCCAGATGCCATTATTTTTTTCTGCTGTGTAGTTCTCCATTGGGTAAATATACCACATTTTCCTTATCCATTCTTCAGTCGAGGAGTTCTCTTTCATTTATATTGTTCAAATTATAGTTGCCAACAACCATGGAATCGTAGCTGTCAGGTGAGCTTGAGTACAAAACTATATGCTGATAATGAAAAACAAAATAGCAGCAACCAGGACCTATGCACTCTCTAAGAAAATTAAGCATTATTTCTTTTGTTCCTTTTATGCTATGCTTCCTTTTGCTTGTGGGTGAATTACATTCTTACTGATACATAAATCCAATGATCAATATTGTGCCATAATTTTTAAGCTCTCTAAATTTTATTTTTTGAAATTCATATTGAAATATTCTCATATATGCATAATGATGATATTTGGACTAGATGGTATCTGTACTGAAAAAGACAAGATCTCCTGAGTAAATTATGTATCAATTATCACAAGCTGGAGTCACCAAAAAGGAAGGAGTCTCAGTTGACGAAATGCCTCCAAGAGATGCAATCATAACACATTTTCTCAATTAGGGATCCATGGGAGAAGCCCAGACTATGGTGGGTGATGCCATCCCTGGGCTGGTGGTCCTGGATTCTAAGAAAGCAGGCTGAGCAAGACAGTATGCAGTACCTCTCCATGGCCTCTGTGTCAACTTCTGCCTCCAGGATCCTGCCCTGTTTGACTTCCTGTATTGAATTTCTTCAGTGATGAGCAACAATGAGGAAATCTAAACCAAATAAACCTTTACCTCCCCATCTTGTTTTTGGCCATTATGTTTCATTGCAGCAATAGAAAGCCTAACTATGACCACATCTATCTTAATTGAGACAATGAACAGAATAACTTGCCAATGTTAGTAATTTATTGCAGAATAACAACATTCAAAAGACTTAGCAACTTAAATTCATAGAGAAATTTATGATCTCATACAATGAATGTGAGCTGAGTAGAACTTCCAGCTCAAAGTGTTCAGTCATGTGATCAGTGTATCTTACCTTGGCAAAGAGAGGAGGGTCAGCTCCTAGCAGATACATACTCAAGGGCAATAAGTCATCCCCAGCTTTTGACAAGAGGCAACAGTTTTTTTTACATATGAACTCACTAAGGACTATTTGAGTTCCTTCCAAGATGGTGACCCTTGTTCCCAAAGCAAACAATCCAAGAGAACACTAGATAGAAGCTAAGACCTATCTTTGAAAAACACATGGCCTCACTTCTACTGTATTCCTTTCATATGTAGCAAACCAAAAAGTCCAGCAAACAGGAAGATGAAAGGAAGCATATTCAAGAATTTATAGAAATATTTTACAATAACTGTATTGTCTGTAAATATCTATCATAAATGTTTCTCCATTGAATTTTCCCATCCCCAACACACACAAACATATAAACATCCATACACCTGTGCGCACACACACACACACACACACAAAACCTCAATTTCTTTGTCCTTAGAGAGTAAGACTCGATTGCATGTAGGAAGCTAAGTTTTTTCTTGTTGTTACAGAGAAATTTAAGTAAGATGAAGCCTTATTTTATATATATAAAAAAGAAAGCCACTTCCAGCTCTCCAGAGAATTCATTATTAGGCAGTAGTAAAATGTCAGCAAAGGCCATGGCTTGTTATTATAAAAATTACAGCATGCTTTGGCTCAAATCAGATTCTTTGAAATGTAGCATCTATACCAGTGAGAGGTAAATATACCGGGGTTAGCATATGGCAAGCACTGCCCTGACCCCTGATTCTGCAGCTAAATGATGTGTGACTGGAGCAGAAAGAGGCCAATTTCCATAAGTTTCATGTGAGGAGCAGTTTCTTTACAGTCTCACCATCTGCTGCTAGTTAAAATTTTTGTGCCTTCAAAATGGTATTTTTACTTCCCACCATCTACCCCTTCAAATGCTGTAATGAACAAGAAGAATTATTGAAAATGAGGAGAAGTATCTCCCTACATCTTTCAAAGCACTCATTAATGGTAACAGAGTACCAATTTCATTTTTGAAAGCATATTTTAGCTTCCAACACACTTGGAAATCTTTTACTGATTATGAATTATAGCATCATGTTAAAAATGGTTTTCAATGCTTTATGGTGCTGAAAAGAAGATCACACTTCTAGGTTTTGATGATTAGGCACAGGCTTCACAGAAATCTCTACATGTTCTCATGCAATAATTTGTGGATAAATCTAGTTAGTGTCCATTATTGAAGGGTTTGCCAATCTTCAGATCATTTAGAATGACTTAAACTTGTACAGGGAAGCACATGTCAAACTCAGGGCTTAGCCTCTACTGCAATCAGGGGACGGTAATTAGAGTATGTGAACCTAGTGAGTGAAAACTCCATAGCTATCCTGATCCTTGCTTCTAGCTACTCTTAAGAGTATTTGAACAGATTATTCCATACTTATGTGCTAAAAACATTATATCTTAGCCTTAATAATCAATAACCATTTATACTGAATTTAAATAACTAAGCAAGTTTCACTTAAATGAATGTACTATGATACTGGACCCCACTTTATGCTATGTTCTTTCTAAAGGAATGCCTAGACTCTATGTCTAAATAAGCTATGTGTAACAAACAACCAGTAGCCTCAAAAGTCCTTAATAATAGGCATGTGTTTTGTCTTTGGGTTGGTAAGTCGTCTGGATTGGCTCTACTCCATGCACGTGTACATAAGGAAATCTTGCAAAAATTATCAGACATTCAAATACCTGAGCCTATCACACAGAACACTGGAAAAAAAATTTGTATCTTTTTAATTCAGTAAAAAATAAATAGCAGTTACTCTCAAAATTATGAGTAATGAAAGTGCATTGATATCCTGATGATACAAAAGGAGGCAAATATTGTTGAAAATAATCTAATTTACAACACTCTGATCTAGAAATTATTATTTTACACCAAGGCTGCAAAATAAGCAATGTTATGAATAATCTTAGTTGGCACAGTATAGATTTGCAATTACATACATATAGATATACATATGTGTGTATGTAAATTTATATATATATGTGTGTGTGTGTGTGTGATTGTGTGTGAATGTATGTGCCTGTGTGATTTTATTTGTCAGCATGCAGGTGCTAGAGACCAAAAGAAGGCATGTTACTCTCAGGAACACTAGTTAGAGGTGGTTGTGAGCCCTGATTTGTTGTTGTTGTTATTACTAACAAACAAATTCTCAAGGCGTAGACAGCTTTGCTGAAAAATAACATTAGAACAAGATGTGATCAAGAAGAGCTTCTTGGGAATGTGCACATGCCTGGTATCTAAGTCAACAGCACCTCTGAGAATATTTTAGATGACAGAAATTGCAGTAGACTAGAAGCCGAATGCATGCAACAGCTACCCTATGCAGCCTGAGATCTTATACTTGACCATGGTCTTGGAAACTCCTACTAAAACTCACAAAGAAAAGGATAGTTGAAATGATTTTACTCTGAACGTCACCGCTGACTTCACAAAAAAGTTGGCAGTCTGCTGGAAACCCACCAAGGACAGTATGCCAGTGACAGGCCGGGGATTTCTTGTTGTCTCCTCCTTTGGTCATCAACATATCCTCCACTCACCTACACAGGGCTTTCAGCTTCACAAGAGGAGTGCTTTCTTTTGGCATGTCCGAAATTGGCATACTGAGTGTAATTCTAAAGAAATATGACAAGCTTTCCTCTCCTAAATCAATGGTAGATGTAGGGTATAGTAAAAACCCCAAGATGAAACCTAGTGAAATCCCATCATATATTGACGTTGACTTTGATGTCCTTTTGACACAGAAGCATGACTGCTGCATTATTAACATGTACTATTAAAAACCATTACTATAAGTTAAAATTAAGCAAAATAAATAACCAATTAAACAAAAACATTAACCTTCATATTCATAAAATGTTTTTGAGATACAAGTAAATTTTCTATTGCAAAACACATGTCCAAACCTCTTTGAACAATTTATTTCCTGTCCAGATGTTAGTTCTGTTGTGTAGCCATAAGTACCAAGAATGATCTAATGTCTCCATGCTAAGACCCAAGAACTGGCTGCAAAATTTAAAGCCTAAGGTATTTCTTAACTGTAGCTATTTTAGCAAACTTGGATGTGATGTAAAACTGTTTCCTTCGTGGGGAAGACAAATATAGACAAAACTTAAATCATTTACATTTCCAAGCACTTCTTGCATTCTTGTGAGAGTAAATTCTGGAGACTATTGACAATTCAGGAGAATTTACCAACAGACTAGCAGATGATAGAGAGAAAAATCTATGGGTCTGTTCACCCTGACCAAAAAGGAGGCAGTTCCCAGTACAGGTCTGCCATTCTTAGCCCTTTATACTTAATTTAATATCTGCTCCCCAATACCACACAACTTTAGCTTTTGTGACACAAGTTGATGCCTAAGAGGTGATCATTTTATCGACACATTTTAGAAAAAAGTCATTTTTGCAAATCCTTGAGTGGAAATATGGTATGAATAGTCAATTTCTATTGTTTTGCTCTTTCAAGTCTTCTCAAAGTAAAAGAAACAGCGAGACACAGAAAAGAATCCAGGGGTATTCTTTTGGGATAAAATAGCCATCTGATTGATTGGGAAGTGTTATGGTTTTGTATTTCATGTCCAGTAATGAGTTCAAAGAGTAGCTGCTCTAAATTTGCTCATAGACTAGGAAAAAAATGAGGAAAGAAGGATGGAAGTATCGGAGGGAGAGGGGAAGCATTCAAGTAGCAGACGAGAATGATTACTAGAATTATTCTAAAGTCCGATGACAGCACAGAATACTGAGAATGTGCGGAAAACACAGGGAGCCCTGTTATTTCCAGTGATAGAAAGGGAATTTCTTTGGTCTTCCTTTGGTCTTCACCTGCTCCACTATTGCTTCACCTTGATAAAGGCTGACTTTCCTTGGGTGCCATTATATTCTTAATTCCACCAACCACAAAATGAGTTGCAATTAGAGATGAAGGAAGAGGGAGGTAAAAATAAGGTAGATGAAAAGAAAATGGACTAATAGGAAAATGGATGGAAAGTGCAGGAAAAGGGAGGGAGAGAGAAGAAAGGAGGCAAGGAGTGGAAGTACACAGAAGAGAAGAACGGAAGGGGAAAAGAAGTCATTGTAATGTTTGCTCTAATACCTGTTGTTTTACCTGCTCACCACCCGCTGACTGTCTGAGGAACAGCTTTCCTTCTCCTTCTCTCAATATCAGTCCATGTGGTTTGGAATCTGGGTTGGGTTGAGTTGCACTACTCTGCCACAACCAGAGGTGGGAATCACAATGGAAGACAATGCTTCAATGTGTGTACCTTGAGTGGAATGACTGCTGCCATAAATATGTGTGTATAACATGACACCATCTGAGGACAATAAACCAAAGGCACCTGCTAGTAGAATAAGAAATGAAATGCTTCCTTTAAGTACATATAGATAAGGCAGCAAATCTGAAGCTGCCCTGAGCCACTACATTGCAGTCAGCTGGATCAAGCATGGAGTCCACCAGAAGGAAGCCAAAAACCACAATAGAGATGGAGAGTCCTAGACTACCCTTTCTATTTTTTTCATCAAATCTTCTATGGTGTCTTTATTACATGATAGAATTGTCTTTGTTTGATAATTGTAGGGCAGAGCAAGCCCATCATGTTTCTTTTTTCACAAGCAAAATTCCCTGAATTTCTGGTTTATTCATCCTGTATGATGCTCCCATGTTTCCATGGACAACCCTCCTCACAGTATTCCACTCTCAGTAAATAATCCCTTAAAATAATACAAACATATTCACCATTTTTTCCTAACTTTGCAGAGAACTTTGAACACAATTGGTGCTGAAATGTTATGGAAAGAATTATTGAAAGGTACTCTGTGTAACCTCTTGTTTGGAAGGTCCATTTTTTAATTCAACTACACTCTTACCGTATTATGAAGTATTTTTGGAAATGAGTGTGGGAAATGAAATAATTATGAAAATATCTTGAAAATTGCTTCATATTTTATAGCTTACATCGATGTTTCCTACCATTATCACAGTGGGGAAGAATCCTCTGGCATCAGAAAAAGCCACAAAACATAATGAATAGCAATTTCTGTTTAGTTTATGTTTGTTTCACTACTCATAATGATTGCCTTGACACTATTTTCAATTATTATGGATGTTGAAATGCATTTAATAGCTATCACAGTACCAAATATACTCCACAGCCATTTAATACGTATATAAATTTATAGCTATTATAGTTTGTTTTGCTGTTACCATTGAAATACACAACTATTATACTTTATATCTTTCTTAGGGAGTAGACTACACCCCAAAGAATAGAGGAAAGTCAGCACTATGATGAGTATACTTCTTTGTTTCTCTCTCTGTGTGTGTCTCTCTCTGTTTCTCTACCTTTATGTAATAGTGTCAATCTATAGCTCATGTTGCCCATAAACTCACATGAATCCTCCTCTGTCAGCCTCCTGTATGTTGGAATTATATATGTAAGACACCATGCCAAACTATGCTGATTTTTATATATAAGAAGTGGACAGACAACAAGTATAGCCCCAGTCACTACAAGGCTTTCTCACACTAATCCAACCTCCAGATTTTACCCTTGTTGCATAGCCTATACCTCAACATAATCTTCTAAGTCCCCCAGACCCTGGCCCACCCACTCCATAGCCAACCTGCAGACATAGCCTGGCTCATACATTTGTGTGTTGGCCCAGTCTGGTGAGCCCCTGGATCCTAGCCTGCCTGCACCATCTTCAACCTCTACATTTGGCCTCAGTTGTGCTTGTGTGATTTTCTTCCAGTGGATTCTCACCTATTGATTTCATTGCCAAAATTCAGGCTTAACTCTAGCTGCACACCCAGTTTCTGGGATGGCCTAGTGAGTCCCAGACCTTCACCTATGCCCTCTTAAATCTGCAAACTTGATACACCATTATAGCCTTGTTAGTGACCAGTATCTGGTGACTGAGTTTTCTCTTCTGCCTGGTTCCTACAGTCATTAAGTCCCAAAGAAATCACACAGAAGTCTACATTCACTATAAACTGATTGGCCCAGTATCTCAGACTTCTTATTAAATCTTACAACTTATATTAGCCCATTATTCTTATCAGTGTTAGCCATGTGGCTTGGTACCTTTTTTCAACGAGGCAGTCACATCTTGCTTGTTCTGTGGCTGGGTCATATAACTTATATTAGCCCATTATTCTAGTATATGTGAGTCACATGGCTCAGTACCTTTTACAGCGAGGCAGTCACATCTTGCATCCTCTGCAGCTGGGTAAAGGACTGCAGACCAAGCTTTCCTCTTCCCAGAATTCTCCTGTTCTTGTAGACCCACCTCTACTTCTTGTCTGGTTGTCCCGCCTATACTTCCTGCCTGGCTACTGGCCAACCATCATTTTATTAAAATACAATTGACAGAATACAGACCATTGTCCCACACCAAGTATCCCAGCTTCCCGTATCATGCTGACATTCCAGATATAGCTAGTGTAGTGTAGTTAGGAGAGGCTTAGCTAATTGTTCCATTTCCAAGCTTCCTTAGTTACCACAGAATTCAAATTCAAATCACCCTGTACCTCTAATCCAAACTCAACACTGAGTATTTGAATGATTATACTACTAAGTCCACATACATAATACAAAATCAACCAAGCTTAGGGAACAACAACACGATGTCAAATTTAAACTCAACAGAGACAGTATATGATTTCATATCAGTATAGAACAAATGAAAGAAGTATACCAAGTCATGTTGATAAGAAATGATAGGTAACTCCAAACCACTAATTTCTACTTAAAATTCACAAGGCCTAGAGAAATTTTCATCAATAGAATTACCTAACTGAACTCTAGGCACATAGTTCAAAATAACAATAAAAATTTTAACCTAAGAATTCAAGGAGTCTAAAGAAGACACAAATAAATAACTCAATGAACTTAAAAAGGGTAGCATCAAATGCTTTAGTGATGTCCCAGAATACATAAAGATATGGCCGGATGAAATAGCAAAGAAATTTTGTCAGTTCCTGAACTGAAATTTTAATTAAGTAAAGAGATAGAGACACTGAACAGAACTCAAATTTCAATGACTAAAAATTGAAAAACTGCATAACTCAATGAGAATATTCAAGAAAAGCCTTACAACTAGGAAAGACTAAGTAGAAGATAGAACATTAGATTTGAAGATAAAATATAGAAATTAGACCACTACCACAATATATGTGTATTTAGCAATAGTGGATACATAGCCTGGACTGGCCATCCACTGTGATTTAAATTGGTGACTACCCCAGCTGTCATCAGAAAGTCTTCAACCAGGGACTGATAGGAGTAGATACAGATACCCACTGCCAAACATTAGTCCAAGCTTGAGGAATACTACTGAGGCAGAAGGATTGTAGGAGCCAGAAAGGTCCAGAACATCACAAGAAAACCAACAGAAACAACTAACCTGGCTTATAGGAGTGCACAAAGTCTGAACCAACAACCAGGGAGCCTACATAGACTCACTTAAGTCCTCTCCATATATGAAAGAATTATGCAGCTTGTTCTATTTGTAGGACTCCTAACAATGGGAGCAGGGGCTCTCCCTAAAGTTTTGGCTGGATCTTGGGAACCTACTCCTCACACTAGATTGCTATATCCAGCCTTAATGCAAGGGAAGATGATTAGAATTACTACAACTTGATATGCCATGCTTTGCTGATACCTCTGGGAGGCCTGTGCTTTTCCAAACAGAAATAGAGAAGGGGTGAATTGAGGGAGAAAGGAATGTGGGGGATGAAATTGGAGGAGAGAACAGAGGGGAAACTGCAGTAAGTATATAAAGCAAATAATTAAATTTTTAAATTTTAATAGAAAATAAATAAAATGAACAAACAGATCTGGCTATGGTGGTACACTGATTTTATCATAATAGGAGCAGGTGGATCTTTCTGAGTTCAAGGATAACCTGCTCTACATAGTGACACAAAGGAAAAAATAAGGAGCACACAGAAACTTTATTACAAAAAAACACAAAATATTTGAATTATAGGAATAAAGATGAGTTCCCTATTGATAACATAGATCAGATCTTCAACAGATCATAGAAGAAAACATCCCCAAATTAATAGACACACCCATATAGATATAAACATATGTCACACAAATGAGAATGATCAGGAAGAAAAAAAACTTTCTAAAGAATATAATTAGAACACTAAATATACAGAACAAAGAGAAGTTGCTAGAGAAAAACAAGTCTCATATAAGCGAAAATCACAAGAATAACAACTAATTTCTTACTGAAAACTTTAAGCCCCAAAGAGCAATGTACCTCAAGTTCCAAAAGACAACAGATGCCAACCTAGACTCCTGTATGCAACAAAACCATTTCCCATAGATAGAGGAGAAAGGAAAACTTTCATGATATAAAGTGGCTAAAAGAATTTGTGTCCCCCAGATCAGCTCTGCAGGGACTGTTAAAAGTGGCATTTAAGACACAGGGAAGATCGGATGAATGATGCAGCTGGCCTAAAATGCAGCAGCACCCTCAAAGCAGCTCCACCATATACCAGAAGATCGCAGATTTGCTCTTGATATCCTTCCCCACAGCTCCTGGTCTGTGTATAAAAGACTGAGTTTCTTTCTGGGTTTTTGATATGTGTGCTCCAACTTTGTTTGAGAATCTCCTGGTAAAATAAGAAGTATCTGGTCCAAGACTCTTTTCCTAAGGGTCAACAGAGACCTGAGCCATAAATTTCTCTGCCATCTTCCCTTCTTATACTCAAATCACGTCCTCTCTTGTTCTGCCATCTGAGTCTTCATGAAACAAACCCTACAAGGAAGGAAAGGGCAGATGTCCTGTTTTGGCTTTGACTCTCCTTTCTTAAATCCATCTACAGGGCAGAAAGAGCATGTGGCTTCACAAAAAGGTGTGTATATGGGGCCAGCAGGATGGTTCAACAAGTAACTGTACCTCCTGCTATGCCTGATAACCTGAGTTTGATTTTAGGACCAGAAAGAAGATAGAACATCCTATCACCCCCATATATATACTATGGTTGGCACAAATGCATAACACACAGACTCTTAAATTAAGTGGATAAAATGAGCTATTTTAAAAGGGGAGTAAAACTCGGTAGTAATCATTTAAAATGTATGATAGACAATTAAAACATATTTGTATTAGTCAATGCCACTACTTTGAAATATTAGAGGCAATTCACTTACAAGAAGAAAAGATATAGTTGGGCTCATACTTCTACAGGTTCCATTCAAACCTCAGGGTGCTTTGCTTTAGTCCCCATATTAGAACATAGCTTAGTGACTAAAGATCTCCAGTAGGCCCAAATTTTGAACCTACAATTTGTTGTCCCAGGTATTTTGCCCCTGGGAACCAAGTCACATGAGCACATTTCAGAGGCATCTTATCAGTAATTATAATAGCCTCACACTTTTATAGTTATTTAAAAATATACTAAAATAATTCATATCTATTTAGCTCTTCTTTCCATTTTAATTATACTTGATATCTGGTGTTAATTTCTAAAATTATCACCCACCCATACCTTCCAGAACATGAAATAATAAGAACAAAGAAGATAGCTCTAGAGGACAAAAATAAAAACACCTAATCATTCGGTTACACCTAAAACTGGTATCCACATTTCAGATTCAATGAACTAGTAATATAGACAGGCAGGGATAGAAAAGATTAACCTAATGAAAAAAATGTGGTGGTTGATATTGTGTATCCATGTGATTGGATGATTCCCAGAATAATTATTGTTCTGAGAATGACAAGAAGGAGGCTTCCAGTTATTTGTAGACTCCATAGATGATCTGCCCCAATGTGAAGCCTGCCATAAAATCCATAGTGTTTGTGAGGACCAAACAATGGAGTGAGAAAGAATTTACTTTTTTCTTTCTTGTTTTCTTTTCTTCTTTTTTTCTACTTGCTGGGGCATATCATCTCATCTTATCTCTTGCCCCCAAGACAGAACCTATTAGTTATGTTTCTGTGGAGACTCATAATACAACAGAACTACAGGCTTTCTCGCAGAAAACCAATCTTCCAAATTCTTGTAAAATGTGTGTGTGTGTAAAAACAGCAAGAAAAAATAATGTGTGTGACAAATAGCTGTGAGCAAATTTATGTAGACAACTAGACATTCACAAAGATGCAATGGGTTGTAGAACAAATGTTAGAAAATCTATTCTATACAAAGACCAAGATGTAGGAGAGGGCACTCTTCAAAAAGACGAGTCAATAAATATGAATACCAATTATTTGGAAATCCAGGGGTTTTGTAAGTGCCCTCTACTAATAAAGCTCATCATCATTAAACTTCATGTGCTTTAATGAAATCTGTCAGTAATTCTAATAATCCTTTATGAAGATAAAGACAAAACACCAGTGAGCTGAGAGATACATCATGCTGTGGCATGTTGAATCAGAGGTAGGACAGAGAATGACTTGGGGCCTCCAGATACCTCATGTCACATTTTCACATATTTGATAATGAATTTTCTTTAGATTTTTTTCAAATTAAGTTATAAGGAATTGTGTCAAATCCTTCAGGGTTTCCTTCAAAATAAAAAGGAAACTAAAGTAGCTATCTCCCAAGTCTGTCTACTAAATACCAAATGACTAAAACTGTTAAACTGTTAAAAATCCATAGGTGAAGAAACCTTTTAACTTATTTTGAAGTTTCTTTAAGCCAGGCATATGGTTCTGTGGAATAATCCTTATGTACACTGTGAATATGTATTACTTTGATTGGTTTAATAGAGAAGCTGACTGGCCAATAGCTGAACGGGATATTGTTAGGCAGGAGAGATGAATTGAGAATGGTGGGAAGGAGGTTGGAGTCAGAGTAGTCCCTGCTCAGATACACAGGAAGCAGGACGTGTACTTAAGAAGCTGTAAACCAAATGGCAGCGCATAGATGAATATAAATAGGTTAATTTAAGTTTTAAGATGTAGCTAATATATTCAGAGCTACTGGCCAAGCATTTACAATTAATATTAAGACTCTGAGTGAATATTTGAGAGTGGTCTTGGGATAGGAAAACCCCGCCTACATAGTGACACATACTTAGTCTCAAGTGGATCACTGCGTTTGAAGTCAACCTGGTTTACATAGTGAGCTGAGCTCCAGAAACCCAGAGCTACATAATAAAATCCTGTCTCACAGCTTCCCCCCACACACAAAATTCATTAAATTTTTTGAAGTCTCATATTGCAGTGTCATGCAACACCATCATAGTTGGCTGTTCCTATTTTAACTAACAGCAGCTAAAATTCCATTAAACGTGTTTTTAAATGGCTTTTGTGTCATTGGCTTAATGTTGTCTAAAATGTTTAATTTTGTGTATAAATACCATTGGAAAAAAATGTTTCAAGACTCGCAAAGTGCACATGATCAGTGTGGAGTATCAGAGATTCTAGATGATAAACCCAAACCATGCCACAAGCTAGATACTTTGCAGAGTCAAGTCCCTGACGTACAATTATTGGTTTTACTATTTATGGATAATCCTGGACAGCAGATTAAGGTGAAAACGGTGCATTTATGGACTAGAAGATGGCTTGCAGGATATGAACACTGGCTGGGAAAGCACAAAGACCTAAACTCAAACAGCACTCACAGGCCAGGTGCATTCGTGTGTCCAGTAAAGTGGAGGGTAGAGAGAGAAAGTTCTCGGATCCTCCTGGCTGCGAAACTAGCTCCAGGTGAAGTGAAAGACAATACTTCAAGGGAATAATTCTAAGAGTAATAGAGCAGAACAGCTTGCATCCATTTTTAGACTCCACAGGTGTACTATAGGTGTATATAGCGACATACATAGGTGCACGTATAAGACACATACACAATAACAACAAAGAAGGATAAATGTAGAAAAAATAAAAGATATTTATGTATGAACCAAGGCAAAAATAAACATCCCAGGAAACAATAAATACACCCTAGCTTTTCATAAATCAACTCATTTGTTTTTATAATATCTTTTAGGAATCCAAAGTGCTCCCATATGCAAATAGAATATACCATAGCAAGTATAAATTATAGATCAATAAAATGTTTAAGACTCTATGAGGACTATAATTTTCCGATGAGATTGGGGACATTCAGGATTGCAGGGCTGTAGATGGGACTGTAATTTTCAAAGACAAAAGTTTGATTTTTGAAAGGTCAGTTTGAAATCAAAACCTGGTGTCAGTGTTATAGAAGTTATATGTTCAGATTTCCTCAGAACTTTCTAGTTTCAGACCAACTCTATCTTTTCCTGATGGACCAGATAAGGTAAAAGTCTGCCTTAAACTTTCTTTTAAAAATTACAATTCATTAATTTTTCATACAATATGTCCTAACACCAGCCTCCCCTCGAACCCCTGCTCTTAGTCCCCTCCCACACACACACACACACACACACACACACACACACACACACACACAC
>LOJH01002581.1:2208-42345 GCA_001685095.1 Ellobius talpinus
TTTCTTTCTTTCCTTCTTTCTCTCTCTCTCTTTCTGTACAAAATAATGAGTTTTACTGTGGTGTTTTCATGCATCTGTATCATATTTCATTCTTATTTGCCCCCTCTATTACCCACCCTCCTCCCTGTCCTCATTCTCTTTAATCCCTGATGGTTTGAATGAGAAATACTCACCCCCACCTGTCGGTGCCAGTATTTGAGCACTTGGTCCCCATATGGTGGCACTATCTGAAGGAAATCACTGAACCTTTAGGGGGTGTAGAGCCTTGCTGAAGGAAGTATGTCAGGGGGGAGGGGCGACTTTGAGCGTTTATGTCCTTGCCCCCACTTCCAGTTTACTCTGCTTACTGGGTGGTGAAATGTCATCTCCAGTTTCTAACTCCAGCTGCCTGCTGCCATGCCTTCCCTGCTGTGATGGACTCTCCCACTAGAGCCTAAGCCACAGTGAATTCTCTTCCTTATGTTGTTTTTGGTCATAGTGCTTAGCATAGCAACAGGAAAGTGACTGAACTGAGTCTTTAGACTGCACTCTCTTAAATGACTTCTACCCTTCAAGAAGCAGTAAGGTCTATCCTTTGGTGCTTCTGAAAAGGAATAGGCAGACATTCATGATATAAAAATTACCTTGAATGCATTTTATAATGGGAGCAAAAAATTTCTAATCTATGGGGTTAGCAAGATGGCTTACCACCAAGCCCGATGACTTGAGTTTGGAACCTGGGACCCACATGGTGGAAGGAGAGAAGCAACTACCAAAAGTTGTCCTCTGACCCCTGTGGCATGGCATGGCATACACTCCCACCCACATACATATACAGTAAGTCAATGTAATAAATTGCTAATTTGTACTTCATAAAAACCTTGAAGATTCCCAGACAATAATTTGGTTTTAGTGATTACTTTTAATGAACAGTCAATCTGGTGACAGACTTGACTAATTTACACTAAATATATAAATTACATAGCCATCATTGTAGGATTCGAACTAAGTGTATATAGGTATGTGTGTCTATGTGCATACACTCTAGCCTTTCTTTGCATCAGTAGATGTTGATTTCAGGATGCATGATCAGGAAAACAAAAAAAATTGTTATGGAAACACCCAAGCCTCTGTGTGCTTCCTGGTTCCCTTTCTGAATTTTGTTCAGGTCACGGGGGTTTGAATATGGAGTAGTAAAATTACAAAGTGGGAAAATAAGGTCTGCTCTTAACTCAAAATTGCAAAGACCACATACTCGGTGTCACGATCCCCAGTAGATATTTTCCTCAGAACACAGCGCTATGACTTGTGACCGTCACTGTGTGTGAAGGGGAAAAGCCAGATGAAGCGAATCTTTAAGAATGACTTGTAGTTCTACCTAAAGAGCTGGACCTTTCTCAAACACAGCTAAAATTTTATTAGACTATTATTCAAATTTATTTGTAAAGAAACTGGATTTTAAATCTTTAAATGGGGGGGTCGTGGACATGAGAAAAGAGAGACAGAATATGTGTGCTTCTCTGCACCACGGCATGTGTGTGGAGGTCTGGGGACAGCTTTGTGGAGTCACTTCTCTCTTTCACGTGGATTCTGGGGACCGAGCTCCAGCTGCAGAGCAAACAAACGCCTCTAGCTTCTTAGCCATCTCCGCAGCCCAGATCTGAAATCTTTCTGTACATTTTAAAAATTTGCTATGGATTACACAACTCAGTTTATTTATGGCAGTGTGAAATTGTGAGCAAAATTAATTTAGAGCATCTTACTACCCATCCCCCAAGCATCATTCCAGTTAACTGTCCTTTGTCCAGTGCCACACAAACCCCTACTGTACTTTGTGCTTTTATAGTTTTGCGAACATTTTGTATAAACAGTACCTTAACGGGTAGTCTTTTGAATGACTTCTTTCTCTCAGTGTAACATTTTCCTATTGTGACACTGTATCTAATGAAACTTTACATTCCTTATTGTACTCAAGAAGTATTCTGATGTATATATGTGCAAGTTTGGAAAACTTTATTTATCAGTTGGTGGACATGGGTTCCTTCCCATTCTTGGTCTTCAGCTGTTGTAGATAATGCTTCTGTTACGATCGTGTGCATTTGTTTTTACTGTCCTGAGGGTGGGGCAGGGGTCTTGCATCAGAGGAGTTCTGGTGGATAAGTTCTCCATTATCCGATCATCTAACCGTTCTCACCTCCTTAAAGACCTTGTCTCCAAACTTGCTCTCCAGTACAGTTGTACTTAAGGGACAGGATTGACTTCAATGTATCATCAGTTTATTTGAAAGTGTTACACAGTTCAGCATACAGTGACTTTGTTCTGACAGAGGCCACTTCCAACTCTTAATATCAACCCCCTTGCATGCCCTAGAAAGGTACATGGTTAAGATAGAAATGAAACAGAAAAGAGATGCAAATTCCTGTAGTATCTTTCACTCATTTGTGGGTCCTGGATGGTCTCTGGTAATCACTGTCATTAATGCAGAGTAGTTGTCCTTCTGATGATGGAAGGGACACTCATAAATTATGCTGGGACAGTGGACATAAATCCCAACTGCCAAGGGAAATTAGGATGAATGGTTTCACTGTCGACCAGCATGAGGGAAAGACTGTTGTAGCCTTAGTTCCTTCCCCCCAGAGGGTCTCTGGGAGTCAGGAAGGCAGATGTCATCTGGGACATCAGTCACAGGGACTTATCCATGTTCCATGTTATCATGCCCCTTTCCTTCACACACAGAACTTTCTTTGAAGGAGAATGGTAGGTTTGCCAATGACAGCATGAATCCCCACATGGACAGTTCAGGCTGGTGATGTGAAGACAGTGTTCTAAACTAAGGATGATCTGCACATCTTTCTAACATTTATTTGAATTAAATGTTTTCTTTCAGGGAACAAGAAGTCATCTCAACTTCAAAGACTCCAAGGCTGCCATCCTGGAAAGTGACAGGGAGGGAGAGAGACCATTTTTTTTCCATTCACTTTCCAATTCAAAGGATTTGAAGAGAATATAAAATGGCAGAGGTTTAAGGTTCATATTCAGGATGAACGATGATAATTCAGGCAAGACAGAAGATGAATTGTATTGTGTTTTTATCAGGGATCAAAACGGGAACACATCTGAATACGACACCAAGTCACCATCTACACAGCGTCCTTCAGCGAGTAACGGGGATTGGAACGCTGCTAACCCGGATGACATGGTGGTGGACTATGAGATGGATCCTGCCGTGGACGGCAGTGAAAGTGTTTCTTTAAGCCATCAGCATGTAGAAGCAATTGATTACCCAGAACCTTCAAGTGGTTTCATTAGTAAGCCCGGGTTTGCAATGCATAGCGATCCTACCCATCAGTCCTCTGCAGTCAGTACGGTGACGCCCCCGAACCTGCATAGTAAGTTGGATTCCCTAGAGGCACCCCAGGAAGAGAGGTTTGAGCCCTCTCTGTCCGGTGTGTGCAAGTCTGATGATGGTTTCGACTGCGCAGACTCTGCTGCCCCTTTGGAGCTAAAACAGACATTTGACATGAAATTGAATGCAACTAACTGCACCATTATAGCACGCCATTCTATTGAACGGGATCAGCCTTGCCATGCTCCTGGAGGTCTGCGGCCAACGAGTGTGGGGGGTGGAAACACGCTGCTGTCCTCTCCCATGTGGACAGCACCCCAGCTCCCTGAGATGCATGTGAGAGGAACTCGTAACAGAGAGGGCTTTGAAAAGCTTGAAGCCCCGCCCCCAGAGGCTCTAAACACAACCTACACTGTGTGTTCTGATGTGCCGATGCAAACGGAGAGTGCAGACATTGGAATTCCGTGCCAGGATTCTTTAGGAAATGTCACCAAAGAGTACCCAAATGGGCCAGAGCCAGGACTCGTTGGAGACAAAGAGATCCAAGCTGTGACACCAGTTTCTGATGGCATGGAGGTTCCCAATGGGTCTGTATTACAGGAGTTCCATTGTGTATCTGAAGACGAATCCAACAGTGAGACTCATTCACACCGCTCATATGGTCAACAGGAAATGGGCCAAAATCTGAGAGGAACACTGTCCAACCGTCATGTTGGTGACGAATGCCCTTCACTGGTGCCAGCTTTTGATAAAAGTAAAACCAGCACCCCGGACTCTGAGTGTAAAGTCACTATGACAGAAGACCTGCACGCCGCCTCTCATGACAACAATTCAGAAATCCAAAAGAGTGCTGGAGAGCTGACCCTAAGTGTCCCAGGGCAGAAGTTTTCACTGTGTGAAATGGCTTGGGATAGAAATGGTAGAGCAATTAGCACAAATAATACGGTTTGCACGTCAACACCAGTTCAGGACACCCCCAGTGTAAGCCTTACGCTTTCCCCTGTTGATGCAACAGAGAGGTGCAATCTCACGGAGAAAGGTCCAAGAGATGCCGAGACCGCACCAAACTTGAAAGAGGCACCCGTGAATGCGCCAAAGCCTAATCTGGGAAAATCGGCTACCAAAACGAATGCCACCGTAAGCAGCAAAGTCAGGAAAACAGAAATTATAAGTTACCCAAGGCCAAACTTCAAGAACATTAAGGCCAAAGTTATATCCAGATCAGTGTTGCAACCCAAAGATGCTTCTGCAATGAATGGTACACCCAAGCCTCAGATTACTGGGGTCTCCCCAGCCCCACCAGTGCCTTCTAAACAGTTGATGGCTATGAACAGAAAACCAAGATCCAATTTGAATGGAAAGGCAGAGATCCTAATTAATAAGACAGACAAGCAACAGTTTAATAAACTCATTACCGGCCAGGCTGTGCATGTTTCAACTCATTCTAAAAACGCTTCGCTCAGGGTTCCAAGAACAACATCTGCCGCGAAATCAAACCGGGAGGATGTTGACAAGACTTCTGCGTCTTCTCACGCGGGGAGCGAGACTGGGTCCGTAGCTGCGTTTTTCCAGAAGATCAAAGGCATTCTCCCAGGGAAAATGAAAAGTTCAGAGTGTTTGGAAGTAACGTTTGTTTCCCACATCGATCAGATTAGCCCGGAAAAGGGTGAAAAGGACTGCGAGGCTGCAATGGAAAAGCAAGAGCTGGGAAAGCCAACCACTAACGAGACTTCAGAATGCAAGCCCCTGTTTTTGGTGAGTGGATACCGCTGTCTGCTTCTAGGAATGAAGAAAGCTGGTGTATTAGCAATATGTTGCCTATTAATTGATACTAGTATCACGGAGCTTGGCTCATAATTCATAGTCATGTATTCTTTGTCCTGTCATCCAGTATAGAGAATTAATGGGTCAAAATAGAACAACCTTGCATAGTGAAAAACTTAGTTCTCGTGTTTTCTTGAACATGGCCTTTCCTTTTGATAGTGTTTTCAAAGAAAAGGTTGGTGTTTCGCTATATTAAGTGTTTGAAGTGAAGTAGCTGACATCAGGCTATTTTTATTTTATTTTTTCAAAAAGCAAAAAAAAGGGTGTAAGTATGCAAACCACATTTAAGAAATGGCTATGGAGGGCTGGTGAACATATCAACGTAAAAACCACTCCTGGTGTCTTGTTGGGGAAGCAGTTTTGGAAGCTGAGCCTAATCTCCCAGACTGAGTCTGCTGCAGCCAGCTGTGTGACATGGGTCTGGGAACTGTGCCACAGCCAGAAGGGAAAGGATTTNGGGGGGGGGTGTAAGGTCCCACGCAGCCCATTTCGCATGGATTTTTAATGCATAAAAGACACAAATCCACATACATAGTAAGTAAGCAAAATGTCTTCAACAGTACCTGTCAAACCATGAAGGGGACTAAACAGCGTCACTTAAGAAATCAATGCTGCATTATGCGCAGTTCAAAGGTTATTTTTCTTTAAACACATATATGCTTTTTTGACAATGATATGATAAAACTAGTTTTCAAAGCATATGCCAGGCTGCTGTTGGGACTGTGTGCCCTCAGTCTATTTTTGGCAGTGGAGACTTAGGTGTATTTTCAGCCCCATACGGACCGCCCTTGAAATGCTTGTCCTCTGGACCAGGAACGGATCTGTGTGCAGAGGAGGAAGATAGACATCATTGGGGACTCTTGTGTAGGAGGAATGGAACAGCATCGTCAAGCACCTGAGTTCGTTTTGTTTCAGGTCACTTAGCAGGTCATGCAGGGAATGTCCAGATAATAAACTGGAGATACTCTTGACCTGATCAGTTTACAGATGTTTGCCTTTATATCAATAATTCTGTTGGTAAGGATGGAATGCCACAGGGATTTCTAATCCAATGGGTTTGTGTATTGTTTCAGAACACAGACCTTTTAAGTTCTGTTTATGTCTAACTGAGGAAACTCTGATCGTTTAGAACTTTATCCAATTAAAATTAAAATAAACTCAATTGTAGATAGGAGTTTTTGGCTTCTCAAGCCAGGGTTTCTCTGTAACAGCTCTAGTTGTCCCACAAACTAGCTCTGTAGACCAGGCTGGCCTCGAACACAGAGATCTGCCTGCCTCTGCCTCCTGAGTGCTGGGATTAAAGGCGTGTGCCACCACTGCCCAGCTTAGACAGGTGTTTATAGATAAGCAAAGAACCAAGACATTTTTCTTTAATTCATGGAGAATTCAGGTATCAACATGGCACCCAGCGTGGTTATGAATTCAGCATGCAGTAGTAGCACAGACTGGCCTTGAATTTGAGATTTTCTTGCTTAGCACCCTTAATGCTAAGATTAATTATGAACCAGCATGCTTAGCTTTAATGAGAGGCATTTATTAACTTGTAGGCCCCCAATACCAGAAAATATAGCATAAAGTTTCTTGACCATTAGTCTTTGAATAAATTGCTTATGTCATTCTAAAACCAGAGCAGTTTGGTTTTATTTCCTTATATTTCCAATTTGGTAGCTGCAGGCCCATGATGTGGTGATGAGGTGAGGCCATGGAATCATCAGGGAAGCTGTATTCCAGTAGCTTGCACGTTAGCAATGTCGCACTGAGACCTTAGAATTAGATATGAAATGCGTTATAAGGCTATAAGGACTGTCTTACAGTCTCATCACTGGCACTTTTCCTTATCTTCTAGAATAAAGAACTATGCTTCTGTGACCCTGTCTTACTTACAGTGGGGTCCTTCAATTTGTCTAGTTCAACCCCCACACAGTTCTAGCCTTAGGAAGGGAGGGTGTGAAGAGGCCAGACTGACGGACCATCATAGCCCCAGGTGTGGCTGATTGTAGAATGCTAAGCAGGTATATTGGTGTTGCATTTTGTTAGTCATTTCAGTACTCAATAGTACTGTTGTAGAAGGATGGTACGCACTCTGTTGGTCTTAGTCTTCAGCTAAAGTAATTTACTCAAGGTTGCCTTCCACTTTACGGCTGTTGGGTGATCTGGGTTTACCTGAAACTTTAGGAAGGTTTTTACTTAGAAGAAGTGATTTAAGACTGCGATAGAGGGTTAGAAGTGGTTGCCCATTGCAGAGGTCATGTGTTCAAGATAGCATGCTAGAAAAGGGGAGCTGTTACATAAAGGAAAGATGGGCTCGTGTGCCTTTCTTATAGGCTGTCATCTAATTGTCCCAGTGATGCTCAGTAATGCCCATTGTTCTTTTCAGCATCAGCTGGGCAGTTGTTACCTATGGTCATACTTCAGAGGGTGTGTCTCAAGCTCACACAGCTGTGAAGGAAACAGATGCGCAAACTCAGGTCCCCTATGACTCACAAACCTCAAATTTTTTTAGCATGTGGGCTGTGAAGGTAAAATACATGACCTGTGGAGGGGTCACTCCTATAAGTTGAAGAGAACTTTGCTTTACTTTTTAAAAGAAAGTTTCTCGGGCTGGAGAGATGGCTCTTCCAGAGGCCAAGTTCAATTCACAGCAACCACATGGCAGCTAAAAACCATCTGTAATGGGATCTGGTACCCTCTTCTGGCATGCAGGAATATATGCAGGCAGAACACTTTATACATAACAAATAGAATCTTTAAAAAGTAAAAGTTTCTCTGGGTAGAGGATTCTGTCTCGCTCTCCAGTGTCAATGTGACCTGCAGCCGTTCTCTTGGGACACTAGCTATCAGATTAGTATTGAGTTCACCTAGTCTATGGAGTCAACAGCCATCAGTGTGGGACTTTACATATATGTGGGAAACAATCAGCTGTGATGAGACAAAGGAGGGTCACGGTAGGGAATATGCAAACCTGGGCTTAAGAGCATGCGGTTTGGATAATTTTAAATTTGTAGCTCCATAATTCACTGCAAAGTCTATGAGACTCAGCTTTTCTCTATGTAAAGGGAGAAGGAAATTGCAGTTTATAGTGTTAGAATTTGTACTTGGAGTAAGGCTCCTGTGTCCTTATCTCTACATTGTAAACATTTGTTAGGCACCTACTGTGTATGCCACATATACAGCACTTGTTAATGGTATAAAGAAAGACAGCGTTGGTCCAAATGTGTTATCTAGTCCAGTGGGACTGTCAGAAAATAAGCCACCAGGGCCTAAGTTCTGAGTTCTGAGTGTTACAGGAGAGGAAGATGGGCGGTGGCAGTTAGGAAGATTATCAAGGGAAACTTCTTACGAAAATGCCACTTGGTCACTTGCCATAACGTATAGGGCCTGCATTCAGGGTAGGGAAAACACCAAGTATAAAGATGAAGAACCATAGGAAGGTATTCTGATGTAGGGGGTGGCCAGGTAGAGGTTGTGAGGGGAATGGGGAACGCAAGGAAGACAATGGCAGGGGCTGCCACATCCTGAATGGTTTGATGTGACCTTAGAAGAGTGTGGTAGAATATCTGTACACTGTGACGGTGTCTTTACTAAGGTGACTTCTGATTGGTTTAACTGAGAGATTAATGGCCAGTAGTAGGCAGGAGAGGATAGGCGGGACTTCCAGGAAGAGAAAGGAAGAGCAGGAGACTCTAGGTGCACAGGAGATGACAGGAGACACAGAGAGGAAACAGAAAGTGCAAGATGGAAGAGTGGTAATGCCATGTGATGGCACATAGATTGATATAAACGGGCTAATTAAATTATAAGAGCTAGTTAGGAACAAGTCTAAGATATAGGCTGAGCTTTCATAATAACTCTCCATGTCATAATTTGGGAGCTGGCTCACAGGACAGAAAAAGACTATAGCTACGTTTCTGTAGATGAGGGTAGAAGCAGCAGCGAAGGCTGGTGAGGCCAGACAGCCCTGGGGACATAATTTCATTAATCCTTTTGAGAAATGAGCCTGGCTTTTATACGAAAGCAGGTTTAAAAAAAAGTGGATTTAAGAGGTAAGAAAGGAAGCAAAGACAAACATGGCTTTTTTTTTTAAGATGGTCACCCAGGTGTGTTAATAGGAGATGTGGTGTAAATTGTGAGGTAGGTAAAACTGGTTTAATTTTTGAAAGTGTTTCATGCTATTCCTTAAAATGGGGTATGTTTTAGTTAGGATTTCCATTGCTGTTAAGAGCTAATATGACCACAATAATTCTTATAAAGGAAAACATTTAATTGGAGTGGCTTACAGTTCAGATTTTTCCATTATCCTCATGGCAGGTCATGGTGGCATGCAGGCAGACATGGTGCTAGAAAAGGAGCTGAGAGTCCTACATCTTGATCCACAGACAGCAGGAAGTGCACTGAACCAGGCATAGTTTGAGCATAGGAGACCTCAAAGTCTGCCCACAGTCACACACTTCCCCCAACAAGGCAATGTCTACGTCAACAAGACTACCCCCTACCAAGCTATGTTGGCTAGTTACATTCACACTACCACAGGGTATGACAGATAAATCTTGCTGGGTTATTAGTTGATACTGGGTTTAGAATTTAGAATGGAGAGCTGCCGTAGTATTATCTACACTTCACCTGGAGTTACACCTGAAGGAATCTAAGTCAGCCTTACCACAGAGACCTCCAAGCATCCATGTTTACTGCTTCGCTATTCACAGTGGCCAGATACAGAGCAAGCCTAGAAGCCTGCCAGGAGAGGAGCAGATTATACACAAACAAAACTCTATTCATCCGTAAAAATGAGTGAAATTGTCACTTATTGGAGAACAGAAATCATCCTGTTGGGTTAAACAAGTCAGACTCAGAAACACAACACGGTTTCTTTCAGACACAGAATTCGTCTGTCCCTTGTAATATGTGTGTGTGTGCATGCAAATGCATGAACACCTTGAAAATAGACTGTGATGAAGGAGAGGACTAAAAGTTGGAATTAAAGGGTGACAGAGATGACAAAAAAAAATCACATTTTGTCTTGTGTGCTAGATTAAGTATATATGTGTAGGTGTATACACACACATGCCCATACATGTGACATGAAGTAGAAGGCAAATTATGGAGGAGGAAGAGGTTGAGAAGATAAGGGATAGCTCCAGTAAAATGTGGATAAGAAATAACTTTGGAAAAGTGCCATATTATGTATGCCATAAAACTCACTATTCTGTAAGCGAGCTAAAAATTAAAAAATTAGAATGGTATTCTGGATAGTGTAAGGGCTCTGTGTTAGTGAATGCCAACAATAATAGAATCATTGTTGTTCTTACCGAGTAGAAAGATCTCAGTGGGGAGACACAGACAGAAATTAAATATAGAGGCAGCCGAAGAGGAAAGTGTTGACTGGGAAAGTGCATCAGTCACAGTTGAAACAGCAGACAAGCTATGTAGGATGAGTCCATGGTGAGGGAAGAGAATGAACCCAAGTTGCAGCCCCGTGAAGCCTAGCCTTGAAAGGTACCAAAAGCAAGAATAGCCAGGCAGCTAGGGGGACTGAGTACTCACTACCCAGAGGACTGAACAGTGTTGCTGAAGTCAACCCCAGGCCTTGGAGAACAGTTCTATTAATGTGCCTGAAGATAGATCAGGACAAATTAAAGTCGGCCGTTCATAGTAAAAATGGCATATCCACAGAGACGGGAAGGTTTCTGTCACAAAGCAGACACCACAGGGATGGGTAAAGCACGAGACTGAAATCTTCTGGTTTTCTCACAGGATTCTGCACCCAAAACTGCCGCCACCCTAGAAAGAAACATTTCCAAGCCTGACCCCTGCAGCCTGAGGAAAGCAACGGGTCTCAAAGCCAAAGTGGGGCCTGCTGTCTCCTGCCTGAGGAGGAAGAATGACAGCAGAATCCTAGGCTCCGACAGGGCCTTATCGCCTCAGAGGATCAGGCGTGTGTCCGGCTCTGGTAAGAACAAAGAGACTCAACTATACTCTTTATGCGGCCCTTTATGAATTATTTGTGCCTAAAACTGGGCTTGGCAGAAAGCAGAAAGACCATCTGGTTTTAGAACGAATGCACTATGTCACTGAAGCAGCTAGCTTTTTGTGGTCCAAAAGCCTGCTCAGGAAAGATGGGGAGATGGAGAGGCAACACAACCCCTACCCTTGAGCAGCGCAAAGCTGCTTTGGGGAGTAGCTGGTGCACATAAACTTCCAGGCTATCAGAAGCATGGGTGTATAACTGTGCAATTGGCTAGCTGTTGTAAATATTGCCATAATCTCAGTTGTCAATTTGACACACCTAGGAAGGAGCCTCAATTAAGGAATTGCTTTCATCAGATTGGCTCGAGGGCACATCTATGGTGTGTTTTCTTGGTTGCTAATTGATGGAGGAGGAACCAGGACACTGTGGGCATACTGAGGCAGGCGGGCCTGGGATGCAGAAGAAAGGTAGCGTGAAACCTGGGAACAAACCAGAAAGCAGCACTCCTCCACGGGCTCTGCTTCCATTCCTGCCTCAAGTTCTTGACCTGACTTCCCTCAGTTGGTCTGACCTGAAAGTTTAAGAGGAAATATTGTTTCCTCCTCAAATTACTTTCAGTAGTGGTGTTTATTGCAGCTGCAGAAAGCAAACAGGAACACATGAATTATTTTATTAATTTTTTTTTAAAAAAAAAAGAATGTAGTGGCGTACCTGTATAATCCTATTACTTGGAAGGCCAAGGCAAGAGGATTGCAAGTTCAAGCCCCTCCTGGAATGATGTATATGTATGTATGTATGTATATGTATGTATACTCTGTCTCAAAACAACAAAACAAAAACAAAAAAGCTGGGGTTGGGGGGGAGCGAGCTTGTAAGATGACTCAGGGTTCTGGCTTCCAACTCTGCTCTGAGTTTGATCTGAGGGTCCCCCAGAGTAGAAAGAGAGAACCAACTCCCACAGGTTGTCCTCTGACCTCCACGCATACACGCCGGCATGTGTATTTTCTTCCTTTCGCACACATTAAATAAATGTAATAAAACTTTAGTAAATGGCTATGTACTTAATATGCAGTAGAAATTTTTGAAGGTTCATAACATGCCCCCATCACCTATGAAGAGATCCCCCCCTTTAATTTTGCTGAGAGACAATACAGAGCTAGGAGAGCACCTATGATGTTAAACTTTTCTGACGTGAACTTTAGTTTACCTTGGCCTGTCTTTTCGAAGTTCTAGCTCTAGTCGAATTAGGCTGGAATTTGATAGTACCAAGAATGGCTGCTAAGGGCCTTACTAAACCTGGCAGATGTTCAGATCGCTCTGCCTTGTGAGCCGGAACAGCAAGTGCGAAATTCATCCCTTTCTGAGACTAAGAAGAAAAGCCTGCTTAGTCACCCCAGCCGGCTGAGAGGGTTCGGTAGGGAACACCCCTCATTTCTACAGGTACAACCTTGAGCAAATTAAAGGCATGCCAGGTAGATTCCTCGTAAAAATTGTGACTGCTAGTGAGTGTTAAAAAATGTGCCTCTAAAGTGATGTGTCCCCACATGTGAGACGGCTTTACAGAACCTATAAAGCCGGCTGGATCCTGGAGGACCTCTTTAAGGCTCTGCAACTTAGCTTTTTTACGGTCGATTCGCCCGCCCGTTCTCTCTCAAAGCTGCTGGTGCGAGACGCCTGCTGTGCTTGAACATGTGCTGTTCAGATTCTTGGCTACTACCAAGGCCATGAGGATGGAGGAGCAGACGCCAGATGATGTGGGAGAAGAGGGATTTCCACTCATTTCCATCTCCAGGGAGAAATGAATGAGTGGAGAAACGTGTCCCCACCAAGTAGCCATCATTGGGGGGGGATAGAGAAGCTAAAATGTGCCAGGAAGGGGAGGGAAGCAGTGGTCCCTGATTTCTATATTGTCACCACTGGGAATCTCCAGGAGGGAGAGCTGAGTTCTGGTCCTCCTTGCTGCTGCCTGATGGGGCTCCTGGTCCTTGCCAGGAGATAGAGAGTGCTTCCTGCTTTGGTGTTTGAAGCACCTGGGACTTGGTGCCATGTGGAGCTGTGGTTGCTGGCTCCCAGGCCTGTAGTTAGGGGCCCTGTGTTCTGGTTTCATCCTGGCACCCCTGAGCTGCCAGGCCTGGCATGTGTTTCCCCTCCCTTGGCATGGACGGTTGTCAAGTGTAAGGGTTTCAAAATCTTAGGATCCAACATCTTTTGCAGGCTTGTTTTTCTAGGGATGATCTGGAACTCACCCACTTTTCTGAGGAATGGCTGCTACTAGGGTGATTATGGGAGGCTTGGCTGCTTGCATACTTACACACGCCTTCTGGAAGTCAGCATCCCACTGGGGTCTATTTAAACAGATGGAATTCTTTTTGGAATGGATCAGTCTTTTTAAAAGTACCTCTACCATGTGTTATGTATATTGTGTCTTAAGAGAAATGTGGACCCGTTAAGGATTTATTTATTTTTATTTGATGTGGGTGTTGGGAATTGAACCTAGGTGAGCTTGTTGTGAGAGTTAAAAAACTAAATTATATTATGTGTGTACACACACGCACACACATACACATATATATTCTTTTTGAGACAAGGTTTGAGACTCTTTTTCCCTGGCTGGTCTGGAACTTGCCATGTATCTCAGGCTGTCCCTGAACTTGCAGCAATTCTGCATCTACCTTGAGTACTTATGGTACAGGCATGTGCCACCATGTCCCGTTACTTGGCAGTTTTCTACATATAAATAGAAAAAAATGCAATGTAACTATAACTATTATGGGTTTGAATTTCAAGTTTTGTTTTGGTATGGTTAGAAGACTTCTGTGGACTGAATGTTTGCCTCATCCCAAATTTAAATGTGGAAGCCCTAATTTTGGAGCTAGGGTCTATGAGGAATCTCATAGTTAAGTGAAGTCAGAAAGATGAGACCCTAGTTCAAACTGACATATAGGAAGAAGAAGAAATACTGGAGCCCTGTGAGATACTTGAGAAAGGGGCCATCTTGAATCCACGAAGAGACTCTTGCTGGAATCAGTTTAGCTGAGAACTTGGTCTTGGGGGCACCTCAGCTGCTAGAAATAAGAGACAATAAATTCCTGTTGCTTGGGTAAGCCAGTCTGAGGTGTTTGTTCTGCCTAGCTGAAATAAGACAAACTCGGCTGTGCAGTATTACATTTAAAAATTAGTAACTGGGACTCGTTTGGAGAGTCCCCATGGATTGGGAGGTGGTGTTGTGGAGGGAGGAAATGGTAATACAGGTGAGCTAAAAAGAGAGCCGAACTCCAGGAGCAAGAACAGAGCGCCTTTAGATCACTGAGAGCCTTTGCCCTTTGCTGTACAGTGGGGCGCTTGTGTATTGGCAAACTGAAACCAAATGGATGCTACTCACTGTCCTCTCCCACATTGACTGTTGGGAAGGTGAGTGGCAGCAGCCTCCCAGCCAACGTGGGGGTTTTCAATGAATCCTTTCAGAAAACTAAGCAGAAAGTCAGACCCAGAGTCAAATAGCATTTAAAACACAAAACGAAAACAACAACAACAAAAATTTAGAGTATGAGAAGGAACACAGTTAAGCCATTGCAGTACTTCCATTTCATTGCCGAACACGGAAACTTATATATGATACCAGAATATAAAATAATACAAGTCAAACTCGAGTGCTTTCGCTTTTGACTGTGGGCGTTGCTGTTGGTGGAGGAGGTGCTAGGATTGAACCCAGGAATGCCAGTAGGGCCTTGAGCAGGCGAAGCAAGTGCTCTATCTGCCTCTGGACTAGCTTCCCGGCTCTGTTTTCTTTTGTTAATGAAGTCAATTAAGTATGATTAGATAATGATGGAAATTTTCGTAACAAGTATTACGCTGATGATAATCAGCTCCCTCAACTCAATGGCTGCCAGTTTCTAGGCCTCTGACTAGTTCACCTCTGAGTCTACTTCACCCTCACGATGGTGTTCTGAGGCTTATTCGCCACGTGCAAACTAGAAAACTGCCGTGGCCGAGTTAAACGACAACTGGGGTTTCACAGCTGGGAAGGGCAGAGGTGGGACTCAAACCAGGCAGCAGGGCCCCCGAATTCGAGCTCTTAGCCTGGCCTAGTCACTCTGAAGAAACACCTTTGGACCCTGGTTTAGAGACTATGCCCTTTTTAGGCCCCGGGCTTAAAGTGGTCTTCTCAGCTTTCTGCAGTGTGAATTCTTCTACAAGACTGTTGGAAACTGATGGCCTAGTGGACGTGTTCAGCCAGGAGGCTCCTTGTGCTGTGCTCGGTTCTGCCGTCTACAGAGATTCACTCACCCTCCATTTTAGTTGGACTGATGTGGGCTAATAAGAGTATGCTTCTCTGGGTGAGTGGGGCCTTGAAGTGAATCAGGGCTGCATGCAAGAGACAGCTTGTAGTTTTCCTCTAGAGAAAGAGAAGTAGCACTTGGGAAGAGTAAAGCTTTATTTTTATTTGGCTTATTTTGTGGGTTTACTAACTCGTTCTTTTACATCCCTTCTGAGATAGTACTACATCTAGAACTCGTCATGACATGTCTGCTATTGTGGTTTTTCTTCTTTCTCATTCACTTGCGCAGCTTCTGGACCTGTATAAACACTTTCATTTATTCAGCATTTAAAAAATCTTACAATATTTTTCTGAGTTTGAAAGAGGTAGTTAAAGTAGAAGTTTTCTCTTGTCCAATAGTTACTAAAATCTGGAAATTATCACTACTAGCAGATAGTCTTATATTTGTCAGTAACTACAGCACATAAGAGTGTGTCCTGGGACTTCTATCGCAACAATAATCATAGCCGATGGGCTTGGGAGTGTTATGATATGGCAGGTACTATCCTAAGCTTTCTTGTGTGTTTGTTCACAACTCTGGAGGGGCTATAAAGCAAAGTCCGGAGATTGCTCTATAGAGTGACTCTCGAGGTGTCACTGCGCAGTCACTTAGCCATTAAGGAATACCCCCTCTGTACTGGGCAGTCCATTAGATTGAGACTACAGATGTGATTAAGTCGGTATCCTTTCAGCACTGGGGGTGGGGACTGGAGAGAGGTGTCTGAGCTGAGCCTTCTCAGCTGAATGTCCTGGCTGCCGAGACTGTGTGCTATGCTATGTGCTGATTTTCTTACATGACTCTCTTCTGCCAAACTGACATCCATAGGCCAGGGTCCAGGGATGAGTTATTTTTATATTTCCAGTGCTCAGCACAATACACCTGTTATATAATGGGCATTTAAAGTGCCCTTTAGCTTGAGTTGATCAGGGACTTAGACAAAGCACCGAGTCTCTACAGTACAGGGAGGAAACCAGCTCAGCCTAAGGGGAGACTGGAGAAGAATGGGGGCTTTTGAGCTAATCTTTGTGTGCATCCAAGGGAGCGTGTCAGTAGGTGAGGTTGCGGGCATCACCAAAGCTTCTGAAAGGCTGTAGCATATCTGGGAGTAGTAGGGTCAGGGTCTGGACTAGAGCATCTGTTCAGATCAGTGAGCATTGAGCCTCTGTTTCAAGGGAGCTGCAGTCAGATGGGTTCCGGTCATCTAGATGCAAATCCCAAGACTCCTGCATAGTTCAAGGAATAGAAAATATAGCATGTGTTTAAAATATTGTGGACTTTCTGATCAGTTTGCTTGGTGGAGAATGGTCTCAAGGGTCTGCCTACAGCTTTCTTTGTTCAATGGTTGGATATATACAGGGAGAGATCATAAGTCAAAATTAGAAAGAGAACAAGAAAAGGTTTTCGGGAGGTAAATGGCTACAAATTACTTCAAAAGATGGGTACATGTTTCTGATGAGAGATGATACAAATGTATAGAGGTTACTCCAACCTGTGGAAAAAGCCAATGAGGATAAGAGCGACGAGATAATTGCAACAACAGTCAGACAATGAAAGACTAGAGGTCAGCAGTGTCCAGAAGAGTTTGTCTTTGAAAGAAAGGGAATGAAGAAGAATGTAGATGTTAGATTAGGGAGAACAAAGAGAGGCAAAATGACTGAAAGTGAGGAACAGCATTGACCCATTTTTCCAGCTCACTTTTATGGCCATAGATGATTCACCCCAAGAGTTTCCAAGGATTTTAATTGACTCATATTTTTTTGTAACCCTAGGAAAGGAAATAAAGATTGTGATCAATGTTGAAGTCTCAATAAGCTTCCTACACAAAGTAGTTCTGCCCATGAACTTGGCTTCTAATTAGCCTGGAAGCTGTCTTTGCTGGTGGTTTTGAAGCTGCCCTTCTCCCCAGGACCTTGTGCTAACCAAATGTCTTTCCTATCGAGCCACATTCCAGGCTTTTCCTGAATTCCTTTCTTGATTTTCTGTATAAGCATCACATGCTAAAATCTTCCTTGGTGAATATAGGAAGGGTCTATCTATTTTTGGAAAGCTCAGGAAGGATGGACTCTCCTCCATCTCTTGGTTTACTGTGCTCTGAATTTTAAATGTTCTCTCAGGTTCCCAGGCCTGTGACTAAGGGAGTTATTTTTGTTTAATGCCCATTCTGAGCCAGCTGATACTGGGTGAAAGTGCTCAGAGACAGGTACCGATGGCACCGCCCTCAACACCCGCTCCTGCGCTATTCTAGTCATCGTGAGAACCTTGCTTGGTGGATGTTCTTGTTACTCTGCCAAATTACCCCTCTTAGGCCTGGGATTGTTTGTGTGGTGATTCACCTGTGCTGCTGTGGCTTCCTAATGTCAGCTTCCCCTTGAATCCAAGCATGTGGTGACGGTTACACTGAGAACAGCTTCCTAATACCCTGGGAGGAGAGCATTATTGTGGCTAAATCCTGAAGTCACACTTCACAGTATGTAAGCATAGAGTGGAGATGAAGCCCTGTGTCCTGGATGGTAATTGAATTAGCAGGTAGCTGGAGGGTTACTAGTTGAATGGCATAATCCAAACCTAGAGAATCGAACAGATTGTGATTCTTACCAGCTGAATAAGGAAGGTGTGATGGGTTGTTCAGTCAAGATGAGTAGCATCACTTCTACAAACAGCCACTGTGGGTGTCAAGCCTCTAGCTTATGCCCTTACTTGGACTGAAGACCAGTCTTAATTGACGCTGACGTTTTCTAATGTTTACCTGCAGAAGGGTAGATGCGGTGATTTTTTACCTGTTTGTAGCCCTTGGTAGGTGGAGGCAGGCAGATTGCCCTAAGTTTGAGCTACATAGACCCCGTCTCAAAAAGCAAACATACCAAACAAACAGAACCCAGAAATAGAAAGAATGCACACGGATGGAAAACTAGGCAGGATAATTTAAAGTTTGAGGACAAGATCAGGACAGAGAGACTGGAAACAGAGGAAGGTGCATGGTCAGTGAGGACACTCCAGGACCAGAACTGTAATAAAGAACAGAGGGGCAGTTTTCCAGCAAAGGCAATCAGTATGACTTGACTTCCCCGATGCTTTGAATTTTAATCAGTTGATTTAGGTAGTTTTTCAGTTCTTCTCTTTCCATCATAGTAGGTTATTATAAAAGTAACATTTTTAACTGAACAACTAGGAGAGGGAAAAGAAACCCTCTTTTTCAATTTACTACCGCAATAACTTCTGGTGTCAGAATGTATGGCTAGTATTCCTATGCAGATATAGATATATTTACAGGGCCAATAGAAATCCCATTGTGAATGATCAGCAGTCAGATCAGGTTAGTTTTGTTTACAAGGTACTTGAAATGCCTACCGTTTAAGGTTTCTTTATCAAGTACTATATCTGTATGTACACCTGGATGTCAGCAGAGGGCACCGGATCTCACTATAGATAATTGTGAGCTACCTGTGACTTCTGGGAATTGAACTCAGGACATCTGGAAGAGAAACAAGTGTTCTTAACAGCAGAGCTCCCCTATTTAAGATTTTTAAATTTTGTTAGTAACATGGTTTTCTCTCTCTCTCTCTCTCTGGTTTTTTGAGGTGGGGTTTCTGTGTAGCTTTGTTTTCATTGACTTCATTTTCTGCATGTGCTGATTGTCTATTTGTAGTATGGTACTGTAACAACACTACGGGATGTGTAATTTGTGAAGGATAGAAATTAATGAGGGATGCAGTCTCAACGAGGGAAGGTCCAAGAATCCAGTGCTGGTACCATCGCATGCACACAGGGCAAGGGAGTGTGAGAGACTAAGCATGAAAGGATATCGAACTCACCTGTTTAACAAACCTGCTCTCTCAGTAGCCACGCAGCCCAAAAGTACATTATTCCTTTCTTGAGTCCAGAGTTGTCACAGCCTCAGTTTCCTTCAGAGGCCATTCCTCCCAACACTGCTGCACCCATGATTAAGTTTTCAACACATGGGTTCTTGGGGGCTTGTTCAAGTCATAATGACTGTTTGCTTCTTTAGATAGTCTATGAGCATTTACGGAGGTTTCCAGATCTCCCTCACCATGCTATAATAAATGGCCCTACGCAGAAGAACTTTGTACCAAATATGCATAAGCTAGTCTGTTTCTGGATACATTCCTTTAGGTACACTCAAAGGGTGTGGACATTGTTAATGCTTTGGGTTCGTTTTATATTAAGTTGTCATTCAGAAACACTATACAAGTCTATGTACCGTCTCTGATGCCAGAAGAATGTTTTCCAAAGCTCTTGCCAGTATTTTGTTGTTTCTGCAGCTCTTTCCTGAAATTCATATTTAGACACGTGTAAAATGGCATTTTAATCTGCATATAACTTGGTACTCAAATATTTATTGAATGCATATAAATTCACTTATCATGTGCTAGAGAATGACAGTGAATATGAGCTCAAAACGGGCCCTGAACATTCTGCCATGCTCTGTAAAATGGGCTGTGTATGAATAAAGTCCATAGTGTGTTTGGTACTGATCATCTAAGAAGATAGAAAAACTTCTAAAAGTGTGTGAACACTTGTGTGTGTGTGCATGTGGTGGAAATGAAATTTTAGTGTAGTGGGCACAGGGCTGTGCGTTAAGGACTGAAGGAGCTAGGCCTCTGAACAGCAGCAGGCACCTGAGCACTGGGTTCTAGGAACTGAAGGCACAAGGAGGAACAAAGAAATGGGAAGGCTGGCGAACGCAGAGCCAAGTTATGGGTAGTCTCAAAAACCATAAGGACTTTGGCTCTAAGTCCTATTGACTTAAACCTTTATAGTTTCACTGTGTTGAGAATAGACTGAGTGCAAGTGGGTTTAGGAGCTGGGCAGGAAGTGGCATTGCTGGAATTGACAGCAGAAGATGCTTTCTAGGACCAAGATTGTGGCAGGTTCTGTCTATGTGCTGATGCTGATGCTGGCTATTAGAAGGAGAGCCTGAAGGGGTTGAATGAGCGATGAGGAACAGACAGATGTGCCTTTCAGCTGACGTAGAACGGACGATGATGATAGAATGGAGATCAGGAACTCAGTTTTAGAGATACTGAGTTGAGGCGAATAGTAGATGTAAGCCAGGAGTAGCAGCTTTGCATGTGTGGTCTAAAAGACTTTGGTTTAGGGATACACATTTGGGATTCAGAAACCTGTAGATAGCATGTGAAAGCAGCACACTGGAGGAGGATACCAAGACACTAAGTGTGGAAAGTGACTTTGTCCAGGACACCTGTCTGGTCCTTTTAAACCGAAAGGAGTAGGGGATGAGGGGAAATCATGGAGAGGTCAAGAAGGGACAGCCTAGGGATGGAGGACCGAAGTCAGTCAGAGCTGGCAACAGGAGATCAGTTACCCACACCAAACACTACTGACAAGGTAACAGGGCAGGTAAGAGCAACTTGAAGCAGGTAACAATTGACTAAAAACACAGGTTTGTACATCTATTTGACAGGAAGCCTAGAGGACGGCAATTTCCAGTTTGGTGATTAACTAATGTCATCTCTTGCTTTCTTGTTCTTCCGCCCCGCCCCTTCTGCTCAGCCTATTAGTGACAAAAATCAGTTAAAACATGGTCGCCAAAAGTTCCACATGCCACAAACTCGGGCTACTGTTCTCAAAGGCTGGAAGCCAAGGGCAGTGTCCCAGGATAGTGGCTTTGTCTTCACATGCCTGTTGGTGTTTATCAGGGAGGAAACATATTTCTTGACAGCACGCTTGTCAGAACTCAACCAGAGATGATCATCACTCCTTATATCCCAAGAGGTCAGGAAAGCAAGTATTCAGCTTTAAATGTTTTCTCTGTGGGAACACCAGAGATAGACAGTAAACGTGGAAGTTGGGGGAGCCAGGAAAGGTGTTAGAGATGGGGGTACAACCGTAAAATGTGGTCTTGACTTTACTTGCCTGTAGAGCTTTTGCTTATTTGTGATTTGGAGCAAATAATTTGAACTGAGTTGGTGTTGCCACTTGTCTGTTAACTTTATACGTAGATTTTTAAGTTTTTTTTACATTGTCAGGAGTTTCCTTTTAGTTTGCTTATTTCTATATATAATGAGACCTTCACCTTATAAAGGAAAATGACATATTCAGTTATCATTTTTGTAATGTAAATCATTATATATCATAATATAATCATTTTATAGTTTCATTTAAAATATTGCTTTTCTACACAATGCATGTTGGTGACCAATCAGAACAAGGAGCTAGTATTTGAAGGGCAGACTTTGCTAGCTACAGTTCTAAGTCATTTGTTGCTCATGAGGACCTGTGAGGTAATGCAACTGTAGTCACCTTTTGCTTTTTCTTTCTTTCTTTTTTTTCTTTTTCTTTTCAAGAGACAGGGTTTACCTGTATAGCCCTTGGCTGTCCTGGAAATTGGCTCTGTAGACCAGGGTGGCCTCTAACTCGGAGATCTGCCTGCCTGTGTCTCCCCAGTGCTGGGATTTAAGGTGCCAGCCACCACCACTTAGCTGTAATCACCCACTCTACACAGAGGAAGTATCCCAGAGAGGCTCAGTAACCTGTCCCCAGCTGATGTGTGGTGGAGCTGGAATTGAATTAAGCCACCAGCCTCTAGATGGAGTCTTTTTTACCATACACCACAGCTCAATTTTTAGTTTAAATATCTCAATACAAATAAGTATTTTTTGTATAGAAATTCCCTCCTATCCTGAAGTTTCGTTCTGAGGTTTGTATGCAAGTTTACTAATCTGTCTGCATTAAAATAGAAAGCTTTGCTTCTGACCTTTAAAGAATCATAATTAAAATGCTTTACATGATCGAATTCGCCATTTTCACCATTGTCACCTATACAGATTTTTTTTTAATTTTTTAATTTTTTTGTTTTTAGAGATAGAATTTCTCTGTAGCTTTGGAGCCCATTCTGAAACTAGCTCTTGTAGACCAGGGTGGCCTCAAACTCAGAGATCCACCTGCCTCTGCCTCCTGAGTGCTGGGATTAAATTAGGCGTGAGCCACCACCACGGGGCTAACCTGTACATATTTTGTTACATTAAGTACAGTGTTGTGGAGCCATCATTTCCATTTCTCAAGAATTTATCTGCCCTAATTAATCCATTAAAAATACAAACCCTATTACCGAAGTGTCTTTTTCTCGCAGCCCTTGGCAGTCATGCCTATTCTTTCTGTCTCTATGAATTTGCATGCTCTCTTGAAGTTCATAGAAGACAAACCATGCAACAGTTTTCCTCTGTTGATCGACTTAATGTCACTTCACATCACGTCTTCAACTTAATTCATGTTGTGGTCAACATTTCCTTCCTAAGGATGAATAACAACCCCTCACGTATCTATCCACACTGCTTTATTGATCTGCCTATGAACACTTTGGTGTCTTCCACCCTTGGGTTACTGTGACTATTGCTGCTGCTAACATGGGTGTTTCCACCTATCACATGCCCTGCTTTCAGCTCCTCTGGGTTCCATCTAGACATGGGATGGCTGGAAGATATGGTAAGTATATGTAGTTATTTGAGGCATTCTCATGCTGCTTTGCGCGGTGGCTGCACTAGTTTGCCTTCCCAATGGCAATGCTCAAGGTGCTAATAACTCTGCCTACTCATAGATGTTTGCTTATTTTACACTGGCCATCTTAGTGTGAGTGTGAGGTGGTAGCTCATTGTTTGGATTTGTATTTCACCAATGAATGGCAAGGGATGCTGAGAAGCTTTCATCGTGACACGTTCCTGTTGGTCATTGGTGTATCTCCTTTGGAGACATCTCTATCCTTTGCCCATTTTCAAATTTAATTGCTGGGATGTTTTGTAGTTTTCATTGTTTTTCTTTCTTCTAGAACTTTTAAGCTATTTCGATCTTAATTAGAATTTTCTCAATGTCTCCTTTAAAATAGGTCACAGGGATGATGTTAAAGATGACATGAAACTATATGTTTAATTCAGGAAAAAGTTAGCACATATTCACATTCACATCTACCTTTTTAATGGATTTTCCAGGAGGGACAGGGTATATGTGTACGTATGTCCATGTGTGTAACTTTTGCTGCTAAAAGACCACTTAAAACATTTTTTCCTGCCATACACAAAAACCATTGTTCAGTGTGTATTTTATAAGCAGATTGTTGGTTTTATTTGGAGAATACTATCCAGTGAAGCTAATTTATTAAATGTACCTTGCTAGTGAAAGCATTTAGACCATCAGAGTTTATCACAAGTGAACAAGAAGCCACTGTTTTGAGCTATGTAATTTATTTCTACTATAACTCATTGTTTATTATTGCTTTGGGTTTTACATTAATTTCCTAATTCCTAGTTACTGTAGCTAATCACTACAAAGTTCTTTTTATGCAGTGGCATGTAAAGAGCTGAAATTATAGCCATAGCTGTAAAGAGGTTATTGTTTGTGTTTTAACCCCGTGTTAATTTGGCTCTTTATCTTCCTGCTGATTGCCTGCCTCGTTAATGCTTCCGTGTTACCAGGTGACCGCAGTCATCTTTCCTGCTCTAGTGGAAATTCCCAGACCTTCTGCTGTGGCTAGTGTACCAGCCTCCTGATTCATGTCTTGTATTTCCACTCTTCGCTTTGGACAGTTCTTCGCTCCCCTGCTCCACATGACCCAATTCTGCTTCCAATCCTGTGACCCTTCCAAGCTCTGCTTCCCCTCTTCCCATGATATTTACTACCCCAATTGAGGGTTGAAGTCCCTGTCAGGTGTGTGGTGTTGTGTCTCTCCCAATTGTAGAGCACCTGCCTCTCCTACATCCCTGTCTTTTCCTTTACCCATGTTGTCTGTGTTCCCGCTAAGATGGTCACTGCCTTAGCACCGTGTGTCACCTCACGGAGCATAGTGACTTTTCTAGTTTATGCTTTCTTTTGCAAACTTTTAGTTTCTGTAGTAAGGTGTTGGATGTTTCTGGTGCACATTCCTGTGCTTTGTGATTGTGTGCAGTTAACCTTCCTGGCTAAGAAGTAAATTTTGTGTAACATATGCTCCCATGTGAATCAATTGCTCAGATCCTTTAAAAATGGTCTGTAGTTGATTTTCATTTTTCCTCTCCCTCCCCCCTCCCCCCCTCTCTCTCTCTGAATCTTATCCACAAAAGCTGTACATTTTATTAAAAATGAACTGAGACTCAATTGCTTTTCAGTGCTAAATAGTCTCTCAATGATGTGTTCAATCTGTCATGTCTGGTTGGTAGAAATTACCTTGGCTGGTAGATGTTTGTGGTTCTGGAAATTGCTATCATTTCTTTTTCTTTGAAGGTGTTTCTCTTGCAGTGTGGACTCACCTACCTTTCCCAGGCTGTTCCTTAGAGTAGGCTGGATCAGTGCTGGGAGACTGGCAATGCCCCCGTGAAGGCCTTAGGGCTTTCTCTCAGAGAATAAAATATTTAATAGAAGTAGCAGGACAAAGGAGGGCCATTCAGGAGTTCATTCTTTAGCTTTCATTTACTGCCCTAGGAAACATATTCATTATGAAATCATGAATTTTCCAGTAGTAAAGTGGCTGCCTTCATAATAATCATATAAAAGATATGAATGAAGGCATTGACTTGGTTTCTTTCTTTAGTGAAATAAAAGGAATTGACAGCCTGATCCTCTTTGCAGATGAGCTGGAGTGAAATAGTAACTGCAACCTTGCCCATCCAGTTTTTCCTTTCTTTTTTTCAGGATCTATTTTGTTTTGGGTGCCATATGTTTGAAAGCAGCTGCACTGGCTTCAGTGTTTATTTTTTTTATTTTATCTGTGTTCATCATCCAAAGAAAAGTCATTATAAATAAATGTTTAAATATTAATGATGAATGAAGGGAAATTTTCTTACACTTGGCTTTCTCTTTTCCAGTACACTCCATTTTGCTATACCCAATGATAGTCCCACCATACTGCAGGATTTTTCTCTATAATTGTTTCATTGTATAGTTTAAATTTTATATGCGATTATTATCTTCTTTCATACTCCTGAACTGGAAGAATTAATATTGCTAAAATGGCTATATTATAAAAATTAATCTACATGTTTATTACAATACCCACCAAAATTCCAATGTAGTATTTCACAGATTAAGAATTAAACAGTCATGCTGGGTGGTGGTGGTACACGCCTTTAGTTCCAGCACTTGGGAAGCACAGGCAGGCAGATCTCTGTGAGTTGAGGGACGTCCTAGTCTACAAAGTGAGTTTCAGGACAGATGCCAGAGGTACACAGAGAAACTGTGTCAGGGGGGAAGAAGAATTAAGCAGTCCTAAATCATACGGAACTAAAAAAGAGCACAAAGAGCCAACACAATCTGAAGGCGAAAGGAACATGCCTGGAGCTATCACAACAGCTAACCTTAAATTAGACACAGAGATAGTGCCCGAAGACAGCCCGGTATACAAGCATGCTCTTAGACCAATAGAATAGAATGAGGATCTGAAAATAAACAGAGGGTGGAACCTAATTGTTGACAAAGGAGGCAAAAAAAAAAACCCCAACCAAACAAACAAACAAACCATGCAGTGGAAAAAAGCCTTTCAACAAATGGGGCTGACATATCTGATATCTACCTACAGAAGAATGAAATTAGATTCCTACCTTTCACAGTAGATCAAATATCTCAATTTAAAACCTGAAGCTGCAAGAAGGAACCAGCATACATTCCTGAAGACATATAGGCAACACATTTCTGAACAGAACTCAGTGACGCAGGAACTAGCCCCAGGTATCAACAAGTGGGATTTCTTGAAATTAAAAATTTTGTGCACAGACAAAGGACATATCAGCTAGACAAACATCACACAAAATGTAAGAACATCTTTATCAACTTATACTCCAGTATCCCAAAACCGCAAAGAGTAAACACCGAGGAAATAAAATTGCCACTCAATAGACGGTCTAATGGAACAGACATGTCTCAATAGAAGACACAACAGAAGACGAATCACTATTGAGTGTTAATATCCCTAGTCATCAGAGAAATGCAAACTAAAATTACTGTAAGATACAACCTTCTTCCAGTCAGAATGGCGGTCATCAAGCAATCTGACAAGTGTGGGTGCAGATATGGGAAAAGAGGGGCCCTTACTCATTTCTGGGGGTAATGCAAAAACAATACGTTCTTTGGGAATCAGTTTGTAAGTTCCTAAGAATAAAAATAAATACACGGTGACCCAAGTATTCCATTCATGGGCATACATTTGGAGAAGTCCACACTTCATCACCAAGAAATTAGATTCCATGTGATATTGCCTCTCTCTTCATGACAGCAAGGCAAACAAATCAGCTCTATATGTCTATCAACAGATGGATAACAGGAATATGGTACATATACAAAATAGAATATTATTTAGCTATAAAGAAGAGTGAAATCATGAAAACTGCAGGAAAATGGATGGAGTTACAAAATATATTGAGGTCGCTGAAACTCAAAGAAAAGAATCACGTCTTCTCCATGTGCAGATCCTAGCCTACAGTGCATATATATGTTTACATGTATATGTGTAAATAGCTCAAGTTTGTATATAGTATAATGTTTATAAGGGAGAACAAGGAAGGCCTATTGGGTGATGAAGATACAACACAGGCTAAAGGATTTGGGTCATCAGAGAGCATAAAGCTATGTTTTTCCAATTTCATTTTTTCTTTTTTCATGGAGGATATGTTTATAGAAACTCTTAAGCCCTGGGTGGCGCTCCATTGCTTCAGAATCGCTGTTCTGACTGTAGAAATCCACATGGCTCTATAGAGTTCAGGACTGGGCGAGCGTGTGTTTGCACGGTTAACTTAAACCAGCCATATACTATTTTTATGTGTAATTAGAATAAAGTGATTTGATATAAAATTGTGAAAAAATTTGGTACTTAGGCAGCACACCTCCCATTTTACTCAGTGTCACCAAGCGCCTTTCTGTCATGTCCGTGGTGCATACGCTTTGTTATTTCTATAAACATCCCTCTCAGGCTCCCCTTAGGACCCAGTGGAAGCAGCAGGAGTGCTGGGGAAGCAATGTCTGTTCTGTGCTCATGTTTTGTGTTGGCGCTTTCTCCTCACAGCTCAGGCTCAGCTTTGAACTCATCTACCTCTGATGCTGGTTCTTTTTTCTTTAACTGGGATCTGGTACAGCACAGGGATTGATGGTTGGGCATCAGACTCAGTACCGGGGATCTGCTTCCCCTTGGTATAGCACAGGGATAATGGTTGGGCATCAGACTCAGTACCTGGAATCTGCTTTCCCATGGTCCAGCACAGGGATGATGGTTGGGCGCTGGAACACAATACCTGGAATCTGCTTCCCCTTGGTATAGCACAGGGATAATGGTTGGGCATCAGACTCAGTACCTGGGATCTGCTTTCCCATGGTTCAGCACAGGGATGATGGTTGGGCGCCAGACTCACTGCACCCGGTCAGACACGTGGTACAAGCAAGCTGTTCACTCATCTAAGTTGCTTTTATGAAGTGACAACATAACAATACATTACTAGGATTAGTCCTAGCATTAGAAGTGTGACTTGGGGAGGCTGGAGAGATTGTAAAGCATTTGCCGTGCAAGCATGAGAACCTATGTGTGATCCCTAGCATCTGCGTAAAGAAGCCAGGCTGGAGAAGGGAGACGGGAGATAGCCCTGGGGCTCACCAACCAATCAGCTTAACCTAACTGACAAATGCTAGGTGAACAAGAGACCCTGTCTCAAAAAGTCATGGGGAACAGCCCTGAGGAATGCAATCCACGGTTGCCCTCTAACTTACTTGTGCATGCATGCTTGTGCACAGACGCCTCCTGTTCACATGTGTATGTATGTATCCACACGAACATACACGTTTTGGGAGACCAGGTATAGAGGCCCATGTCTGCTGTCCAAGTGCTCTGGAGGCTGAAGCAGGAGGATTACTTGAGCCCAGGAAGCTGGGCAACTTAGCAAGACTCTGCCTTTCGAAGTTCAGCTTTTGGGGAAATTTGTAGAAGGGATAAGACTGGATGGATGGGCGAATCAAGGATTCTCTTAGAACCTTCCAAATGAAAGTGGCCTGAGGCAGGCCAGGGGACAGTGACTGAGTGGGCAGTGTGCTTCTGGGTGGGCTGTGGGTTAGAGTGAGGACGATGTAGGTCTTCTGAGGCTAGCTAGGCAAGGTCGGCAAACCTGTGATACCTTCAATGACAGTACTGGGAAAGATGCCTTTGCGAGGATCCTTCATCTCAGGGCTTGTTCGGCCTCGCTACCTTGTAGCTGTGGTCCAGAAACTTTGATCTGTTTGCCCCACCTTGCACATCGTTTCTGGAGATGACTCTGTCAGGATGTTTTTGCTGATGGGGCAGTTATTTGGTAGATCTCTATTCTCAAGCTCTACATTTCCATTCCTCTAAAAACAAGTGCAAACGGTTGGCCTAAAAAATAGCCAGGTGGGTGTTTGAATGTGTATGTGTGTGCTGTAACTGTTAGTAAGGAATTTTATTAAGTAGAGTTAAGAGTCAGTTTGCCTTGTAAAAATGGTGTCTTCTAGTGCCTCAGTGTCGATGGTGAGAGTGTGTATTAATGAAATTAGACCTTTACTCCTGGCGTGGAAAGAAAATTGATTTGACAACTGTTGCAGCTCTCTACTCCTTGCTTTGCAAAGGTCAAGGGACAGAGTTGAACCAGGAAGGCTTCTGTTCTGGGACCTTAGAGACTAGTCTAGAATAATGGTCAAGAAGCAAGTGTGAGGCATGAGCAAGAGTGATAACCAGGTGGGGCATGGTGTTGGGGGGAGGGCGACTGGCGGGAGACCTTTGTGGAGAAGCCATGTTTCTCAACAACACAGCTCAGATTTGTTGAAAATGTAAAGGTACTAGGCATTGAACCCAGGGCCTCGCACACACTAGGCAAGCGCTCTGTTGCTAGGACAAGCCAGTGAATGCAACATTCTGGCATCAGCACCTTCTATGACATTGGTAAAATATGATACCATCATTTTCATTAAAGGTCTTTCCAACCCGTGATACTCTTTAGGTCTATGATGCTACCAGCATGGATAGCATTGAGAGACTTGGTGCCAGAACATATGGAGAAAACGCGATGCCAGTTTTTTGATGATTGTATAAAGAAAAGGAAATGAAGATAAAATTAGCATTAATAAGCCAGAGAGTGTCCAAGTTGAAACACAATAAGGAATTCGTGTGATTGGGGTTGGGATTCAGAACGAGGGTGGGGCGGAGCTTGAGAATTCAAGGTTCATTCTCATGTAAGTCCTTGAGTAGAGAATAAGTATGTGAAATAAACTTCCAAGAGAGCGAGCATGTGTTTAAAGAGTTCTGACCAAAGAGTAGAGTTTGGGAAGTGCATGTTTAGGTCTTGTGACTGTCCCATAGTGTTCCTAGGACATCAGAGGATGAGGAGCTGGAAGCCTTTTCCAGCCACACTTCAGGGAAAGACACTCCACATTGTTTAACAATGAACTGTAAAGATGAAAAAAGGGTGGCATGCGCCACCTGCTGTTCAACTCTAGGCATTTTTATTTAATAGAAAATTTCCCCAACTGCATTTTTGTTTGTTCTGAGTGCTTTTAAATTTTCATGTTTCTTTTTTATTATGGCTACCTCATGTGTGCACGGGGCAACTTGCTTGCCTTATGTGAAGGTGAGGAGTAGAATGTCAGTTCATTTCTGCTTTGATCATGATTTAGCCACAAGTCTCCTTCCTGAATGGTTCTTCTGCTGTCTTCACTTGAGAGAAGCTGTGTGAGTTACTCCAGGTTAGAGGCTTTCAGCCACATTTCTCATAGCCTAATTGCTTCTGTCTTCTGCTCCTGAATAATTCAAAGGAAGTAAGTGTGTGCAAAGCTTCCCCCTCTCATCTGAAGCAGCGTGGTGTTGCGTTCATTCTGCATCCTGATTCCATAGTCCATGTAGAAATTTGAGTGTTCAAGCTTCAAGCACCAGCTTTCACAGTGGTTAGCAGTAGAAAATCGTTTTGTTTTTTGTAAATCCCAAGGAAAACCTCTGTGCTTGAAAGCCGCACTTCTGGGGTGAATTTGCCTAGACCACTTCCTATCCCCCCAAGCATCTTCGATGCACAGGACAGGAAGCTCCTGGTCAGTGGCCAGCACCCATGAGGATCTGAGTGCCCACAGTCATAATTGTAAGTCAGTCTAATGTCACACTTTGTGGGTTGTTGAGACAGTTGTTGCAGGCAAAGCTAACGAGCTACAGCAAATTGCTTTTGTGTCTGTCGCTTAATGGGAAGTTTGCACATGAATTCTTAGTAATTGCTCAAAGCCTGGCAGAAAGACAAGTTCTTAGGAACAGATTTCTTTGGATGAACGTCCAGGAGACACTGCAGTGGCTACATGTCCATGGGACCTGCTGTATAAGGGATGTTAAAGTATGTTATTTGAATTGATGTGATTGTGTGGGGCTGTTTGCAAAAGAATATCAGCTGGGGCTCTTGTGGTCCAACTGGAAAGCGGAAAAACCATCACCGTGGTTTGGTTTGGTTTGTGAAAGAGTGTCTTGGAGAAGTGCTTTGTAATCTCTTACTTTAGATGTCGGTTCTAAGTGAGGTACAGATTATTCATCTTTAAGCTATATTGTAAATCGTTTAAACTCAGGGTAATACTCAAAGTTTCCGTAAATTCTATTTTCTGCCTGTCAAGCGGGCAAACAAGCCAAGCTCTTTCATTCAGAAGCTGTATTCGGAAAAGTGCTTTTTATTTTTTCTCCTTGTGTTTTTTTTTCTTTTCTCCTTAAATTTCCTCACAAAACAGTTCATGAATTAGTTAAGACAGTTTTGGAGGGCCTGCTGTGCCCAGGGTCACAGTAGGTACAGGAGGAGGGCTGTAGGGTACAGAGAAATGTCATCATTTCATTATTAATAAGAAACAGATGAGAAAGATAGCATGTATGTTTGTGAGAAGGTGTCGGAAATGAGAGCGCTTTGCTTTAGCAACAAATCCATGTTTGTTCTTTTCTTTTTTTCTCTTTTTTTATTTTTGGTGAGGAAATTGGGCCTCAGTTGTTGAACCCCTTGTGTGCTGAACAGCATCACATGGCTACCATACACTATTCACTGTTTCCCTCCTGTACCCCAATACCTTCGGTTATTACCCTGGTCTTCTAGGGGACACCACTGAGGCTCAGAGATTGCATTACAGTCCAAAGTCACACAGCAAGTATGTGGCAGAATGGTGTATGGACAACAGGCATTGAGTTAACGACAAAGTACACGTTTCAAACAGGTCCCTTAATGTAGCAGCTGGTCTCATAGGCACGTAAGGAGCTGCATGGCAGCTCTTGACAAATGCTAGAATAGATTGCTTAATTTTAAACAGGATTATTGTCTGCCTATTGTTTGAGATTTTAAAGTGGTGGGGCAAAGCCCAGAGGGGTTGCATACAACAGCTAATTCTCTGTGAATGTGAAAAGGTGACTCACATGTGTATTATTCTACAGTAATCTCCCATGTAGACTTCTTTGTCCTACAGTGGAAATTATAAAAAGCAAACTATCCAGACAGAATCACCAACAAGCCCTAAAAGCCATAACAGTGGACTTTGTGATGCTTGGAGCAGACACATTCATTCCTTCATATCATACCCAGCATTTTCCACTGAACAGCCATGTTGATTTGGCCACCGTCCATCCAGGAGTAGCATGTCTGACCCTCCCAAGGAGGCTGCGAAATGCTTTTGTCTTTCCTTTTTGTCCTGTAACAAAAGGGTTTACCATGCACCCACAAAGCCCGTCTAGTGGCCATGTGTCCCTCGGTACAGATTAAGCATTCACATCAGTGAGTCCCTTTCTTAGTCTGATTTGCTAGCCCGTTTAATCTGTTCCCTGTAGTGCCTGGCAGCTTACAGTTCTCCCCCTCCCCATCCTAATTCACTGAGAGCAAGCATGAGCGTGAATATGGCTGCAGCTCTCCCTGCCTGAGCTTGCTTCCATCCTTTTAAATGACTATACCCGGAGGATTTCGCAGTTGTACAGAAACTGATATTTCTTCAAAGATTTTTATCAATTCTACACTCACACCCCCGGCTGGCTCAGAAAAGCAGTATGATGCTACCTTATTGGCACTGCTGGTCGTGGGATCCTACAGCCTTTGTATAATTCCTTTGTTAGCCACGCTTACTAGGAAAAGAAGTAGGTCGACGATTTCTCATTTGATTCTTTGCTTTGTAAGCATGCTTTAATTTTTATTAAATAAATTGATTTTAGGACCTCTTGGTTGTTAGCTTTGTGACTTGGAATTTATATTGACTGTACTGTTTCTTGGTTGTACTGTTTCTTGGTTGTATTTATGTATGTTTAAGATGGGAAAGGATCTGTTGGGAATGAATTTTATTGTGTGTTTTCTGTGTTTGGGGACTTAAATTATAATTCAGCTTATCAGTATTCTTGGTATGATTTTATCCTATTAACAAAGACTATTTGATTTAATTTTTGTTGGTTTTGCATATATAACTGGCAGTTGTGCAAATGTAGAAAAATCCTTAGAATTTAAATGAAAGCATGAGATTTGTTAGTTGTCTTTAGTTACAATTAATATATGACTCATACAAAAGTTTTAAATGTATATGTGCTTTAAAAAAGCTACCTTAAAATATGAAAAAAAATCCTTCAGCCAAAATTGTCTTGCTGCTGATATGGGGAGGGGTGGGTCACATTAGGAAAGAAATTAATCTTTTGCTGGAGATCATGACTCTAGCCAGCTTCAACCCTGGAGCCTTTTCAAGGGTGGTGCTCGCTTCCTTTGCTTGCTTTCTATTTGGGATGTGTTGTTAGTGGCTTCAGTTAAGAACTTTACAGAGAAGCATAGTGTTGTTGGGAAACTGGCATCCGGTCCTTGGTCCTTGGGGATCTTTAGAAACGATGTTACCAAGTTTATAAGTGGGTTGAACGAAGAGGTATAAGGGAATTTTTCATATCTGGGAGTTTAACAGTGTTTTTGCTTGTTTTTGTTGTTTAATGAGTGCATAGAAAAAAATTAAAGCAAAAAATAATGACCTCCTTTGGATGTTAGTGTAAAGATCGCACAGTAGTTTTCTATAACAAATGAGACAGATCATTGTGCAATTTGGAAGTAGGTCTTGAGAAAGTAGTTTTGCCACATGAGCAGGACTATGAAGACGAGATTTCCTTCCTCTTTCCCTTTGGCCACAAAAGCATGTTTATTTTTGAGAGAGAGATGGCGTGGGGCAATGGCAGAGATGCAAACTAAAGCTATTTGCTCTCTCAGTAATAGATCAGAAGGAGTAAATAAAGAAATGGGCCACTCTCTCTTCCACCCTGGTGGCAGCCTAGCTGACAGGAAGTAATCTATAGCAGTGGGCACTCACCTGGGACTCGTTCTAGTTTCTATTGACTCATGGTGAGTTGTACAATCATTGTTTAGCATCAGTTCTTGAATCTGATGAGTGGGAAGGAAGCACTGGACCGTCCTCAGCAGCCTTCCAGCAGCATGCCTCTGGTTCCTTTTCTTCACTGCAGTACGATGATGCCACATCATTTGGAAGAAAAGCACTTTGTTTTGCTCAACTGACCAAGTGGGCAGAAGGATGACTCTTCCTGATCCTCAGTTTTGTTTTTCTTGTGGCAAGAATGGTTAGTGAGTATTGTCAATACTAGAAAGTTTGTAAGAACCTATAGAATTGATCCTTTCTCAGGCTACCTCCAGGTTCAGAGGAAAAGGTTGGTGTTTGACTAGTGATGTCTGACACAGGCAAAGGATCGAGCTGGGCAGTGTGTGGCAGTGACTCCAGGTCACAAGACATGTTAGTACACACACCCTTCTATTAACCTTTGTTCTCTTTTAGTTTCTTTGTATGGTGTATATGAGACAGCCTTGTAATTACAAAGTTGAATGAGTTTTGCTTTTGAACATTAGAAGCTTGGACTTGAGTGATTTGATTTCAAGCGAAGATAGGCAGACAATCTGGCACAGTGGGGAGCATGAAGGTGATTCACAAAGAATTCCAGAAAAGAGCAAAGTGTTTTCTCTGTGCCAATACATGGTTGTTCAAAAACTCATTTCAACTTAGATGCTAGAATGTAGTAAGAAATGCTAGTTTGCAAGTCAACCCTGGGACCAGTGAGAAGCTCTTTACTAGCAGGATGATTGCTGCGTCTGCTTAGATTTTTATGAAACAGTCACTGCCTGCTCTTTTTAGGTTCTGTCGTGTCTTCACTTCTGAGTCCACTTGAACACACCCTGAGCTGGGGAAATGAAAATAAGAATTCCAGAAAAGTCTGTTGTAGCATAAGCAAACACTTCTGACAAAGGAGGACATTAAAATAGGACAGCTTTGGATGAGGAGATCATTAGAAACTGTTCCAATTAGCGTGCTAGGAGCTGAGTAGAAGGTAGAAAACACATTTCAAGGGCCTCCTGCCTCAGAGGAGCACTTAACCTTCCAGGTTGGAATTTATTGAGAAGCAATGTGTCAGCCAACAGTAAAGGGCTTGGAAAATTGAGAGAATATTTACATGTTAGGTCGTGCAAGTATGTTTGGCTTATTCCATCTGGTAGAGTTGGTGCTCAGACAATGGATAATCATGGAATGTGAATATTTGCCATACACATGTATATAAATATTTAAGTATGTATAAGAATGTCGACATGTATATTTGTGTCTGAGACCAGTATATTTTGTTGTTGACATGAGTTTTTTACTCTGTTGTGTTCCAGACCTGACTGAATCTGATGCTAGATCTGTTGACATAGTGAACCTTCAAGAGTTAGCACCAAGCTAGTTTTATTTCCAGAACAGTGTCTACTGTTCTGTGAGGCCAGCAGTCAGGGGTCTTGGGCCTCATAAGAATCACGTCCTTTGCTTCAGTGAGAAATTTCTTCCAGGAAGTTTTGTAAGCAGCGGATCTTTGAGTCTAAATCTCAGAAAGGTGAAGCATGCATCCAGCATTGTGGAAAATCTTATCTCCTGCTCATAAATTGAACTGAATTTTGTTCAAAGTTGGAACAAGTGACTCAATTTGCTGCTGAGTGGAACCAAAGTTGCTCCAAGATAAAAAGCAAGTCTAAAATCCAATTGTTATAACAAAAGGGACTTCTCTGATTGGATTCAAGTCAGTTGAGCACCTACTGAAATCCAGTGCCCACTTGTAAAATATTAGTGCTGTCCCCCTCCCGCCCCGCCCACCACCGTGTGTCTCTTGGAATGCTATGCTGAATGATATACCACCTTGTCCATTAGCAACCTGCCAAGTTTGGAAAGTTCCACTCTGTAAGTTCCCGGCAAAGTGAGAATTGGAAAGCAGGACAGAAACTGGGCAGAAGCTTGCCAGCGGGAGGGTGGGTTCGTCCTGATCTAATATTAGGAATGTTATCTGGGCATAGGTGAGCTAACAGATGGCTCAGTGTACAGATACCATGTGAGGACATGGAGAGCATCTGACGTGTATGAGCATTGTTGGTGGGGATTGAGGTCGTTTAGCCTACTGAAAAACTTCTTGTTGACTTCACATTAATAATTTGTTTGTGAGCAAGAGAAAAGTATCACCCTTTCCTAGAGTATCAGGAAAAGGATCAAAGTCAGTAAACAATCCTGCTTCATGGTGCATATACTAAAACTGAAATGATACAGGAGATGCTAACAGGGCTCCTGCACCAGGTGACACACATTCATGTGGAACATTCTATACTAGAAAAAAGTTATGACTTACGTGTTGAGTGGCAGAATAGAACTGGATGCCTAGAATTATGTGTTGACAATTTCTTAGAGAAAATAAAAGATCAGGACTGTAAGTGGAGAAGAGATTTTGTGTTTTCATATAGATGATTTTCACTATGTAGATGAGTCTCTATGTTTTTATTTCACTTTGAGGGTGGATGCTGGCAGTCTGACTTCTCAATGCAGCTTCTTTGGATACCAGATCTTATCCTTGATGCCACTGAGGATTTTGTCTATTTTTTTTCTTCATTAACATCAGCTACTTACAGTCTGTATTGTCTTCACGGAGAGGGATACTTTCTTGTGTATACATTAGGTATGTTTGTTACGCAGTATGGGTCACCATTTATCTTCCACCTTCTATCTGAGATGAAAACTAAGCTGAAAATGTGCTAAACTTTGACTATGTGAGGAAACAAAATGAAATGCACATTTTTGCATTCTGGGGACAGCATTTATTTCACATACTTTAGGCCAGAAACTATCTCTGAATTCTTGACACTCAGTAATTGTTGTCACATTGTATTCTCTTTGGAATAAATATGGGGGACATGTATTTATGTATTAAATAGACGTACTTTCCTGTTTTGTTATAGGTGGTAACGCTGTCATCAAGTATGAAGAGAAACCTCCCAAACAAGCATTTCAGAATGGGTCAGGATCCTTATATCTGAAACCTTTGGTGCCCAGAGTTCATGCACACTTGCTCAAAACTCCTCCGAAAGGTATTGTCTTCATTGTGAAGAAAAAAAAATTAAAAAAATTTAAACTGTGTGGCTTTTAGGAAGTTAAACTTTGACAAGTAGGTTTATGGTACATGTAACAATTATATGTTTACATGCCCATTGAGTAAAGAAATTTTAATAATGAGATGCTCTTGTTCCAAGAATCCACAAATTCTACAGGTAAAATTCAATAATAAAAACCAGCAGGTAGGGGCTAGAGAGATGGCTCAGTTGTTAAAAGCATTAACCGGTCTTGCAGAAGACTCAGGATCCGTTCCAAGTACCCATACAGTGGCTGACAGTCACCTGTATCTCCAGTTTCAGGGCATCTGATGCTGTGCTCGCTCTATCTCTTGGGCTGCACAGGTACTGCGTCCGCATGCACACAGACACATGTTCAGGCAAAACACCCATTGCATAAAATAAGAAATAAAACAAACCCCAGAAATCAGCAGGTAGAATGGAGATTTCTGGAGAAGCTAACAAATAAAACTAGCTTTCAGTTATTCTAGGATGATCCCCTAGGTGACACCAAGAGACAGGACCATGGCCCATTTCCTGTCTGTGTCTGCCGTTCATGTCTGTCACCTGCTGCCCTGTTCCTCTTTTCTCTCGGCCTTTTCTTTCTGAAGATCCTGTGCCATTCACTTTGCAATTGCTGTGGCCACTAAGAGAGAGTGCGGTGTGTAGTATCTATGTAGTCTTAGCCTGCAGTGCTTCCATGCAGCCCTGTCACAGCCAAGAGCATGACAAGCTCTGCTCATTGGTCCTTGAATGCTTGTTTGCCTGGAAGAATAAATGAGACCCATATTTGTATCAGAAAATTGGAAAAGCAGCCAACAGCCACCACGGCATCCTCTGTTTCCTCTGCATATATAAACGTGGTGTTTTTTGTTTTGTTTTGTTTCAAGGAAAGTGAGCGCAATGGTTTCATCTTTGTATGTATGTATGTATGTATGTATGTATGTATATATGCTGGCATATATGTAAAAGATCATGTGATAGCTTGAGGTTACTGACCTGGCCTACATTTAGCAATTTTTTTTTTATTTCTACTGGGTTGAAGGGGGAAAATGAACAAAAATATGGGGTTGGGCGAGTCCTGGTTGGGGTAGGTTATTCATGGTGCCATTAGGTTCTTATTTGCCTTATATACATCTCTGAGGCATCAGATGCCCCCCTGCTAGGATGGCATGAATAAACCATGTGTTTTTTTTTAAATTATGATTTTTAATCTCCATACTATCCCCAATAGTAACTAAAAGTAAACCCTGTGATGGAGCTTTGATCCTGAGGTGACATTCAGAGGACAACTAGAGACTCCACTGATAACTGCAAAACAGGGCAAGCCAGTGTTTTAAAAGGCCTGCATTGAGTCTGCAAGTGTCTCATAGAGGCTTTATCTGAGAGGGAGCCAATGTTTTCCATTTATGATGGCTACATACTTTTAAGAGATTATCATCTCTTTGAAGTTCTGCAGATGGACTTTGGCAGTCCTAACCAGTCATCTACAGATGGCTATTCACTTGACAACAGTTTGGTGTCAAGCACAGGTGTTTCTAGCTCTGCAAAGATTTACCTGTTTGGGTCCTGGCTGCATTTTATATTGCATCAGTCTGGAGAAGAAGCTCCAGGGTATTTCTTCTTCCCAGCCCCTGGGGAAGGAACACACCAGCAGCCCTCTTTCACAAAGTATAGCCATTTCCTATATGCAGCAGAACAGGCAAAGTATGCGTTCAGTATTGGTAAACGATGTCTCTCCTGCCCAGGGTGCAGCTCGGCGGTGAAGCATTCTCCTAGTCTGTGGGGCCCAGGATTCAGATACTAGAGTAAATAATAAATAAACTAAACTGCAAATGAACTTTTCCTGGACTGCAAAATATACCATGCCTTGTCCTTTTGAAAACTGATACTTTGTTCTTGATTAATGCATGTCACTCTTAATATTGTAAATATCTCATTTGTTAATAACATCTATATTTGAAGTATGCTTGATAAAATTGTTTGCATCTTGGGATTTTCTCAGTGGTTAGCTGGAACCTAAAATTTACAGACTAATAGAGGGCACTTGAAAAAAACGAAGCCACTCTTATTTACAAAATGGCTTGAGTCATGCATAGTACTTTTTCCAATAAAACGTGTTATGTTTCTTTCACTTTCTAGGTCCTTCAAGAAAGAGTCTATTTACAGCTTTTAATTCAGGTAAGTGACCACTTTAAGCATGAATGATAAAAGTCTTTTCATTTGAAAAGTAATGATTAAACATACTGGAATTTATTTATAATGACTTCACTGGTATACTTGTAAGTCAAAATTCAGGCTTCAAGGTGTAAATGATTGCATATATGACATGAGCATTGGGAAGGCATGACTGAGCCTTCTAAGCCAAGAAGAGCACACTTTATTATATAGATAAATTTAGCTTAAAATGACTTTTAAAATATGGTTCATGTAAAATAAAAAAGAATTCTCCAAATATGAATGTTATTTTAAATAGGATCATTTTTAATTGTAAAATTAAGATTTAGTTTTTAACCCCTTGTATTAGCTTGGCATCTTTCCAGTTTCCTGGCTCTCCCTACACCCCTCCAAGTCCCCTTGTTCAGACATAGATTTCTAGGTAGCCTACAACTTAAACACACTTAACTACATTGAGAGTCTGATACTGCCTTTTGCGGAGCCATAGATTTTATAAAATGTATTCATTGAAATTCCCACGTATGGCACACAAGACTATTCAGTCAGTCGTGAACTACCGACATGTTCTTGTTTTATCTTAGAGTGATAGTAAACGCATGTGGCTCCTAAGCCCACTGCACACCGAACAGAAAACCAGAAAAAAGGGCCGTGCTGCAGCCTGTAAACTAGCTGACATCCAAGCTTTCATAGCATCAGCACAGGATGCAGGTATGAGCCATGTGCTTCTCCCCAGGTGTAAGCACAGTGGTTAGTTATTTTCACAGCTCAAGGCTGACCTAAAACTAGCTCGAGCCTAAAGAGTGCCATGTCGTGTGGCCTTTAAAGTAAAAATACTTGTAAAGATTGAAATCCCATTTTGTCACACACCACACAGAGATCTGTTTCAATGAGTCACCCGGTGCATGTGCAGTAATAAGTAGCCTCTTGGGTGTTTGAGTTGGCCCTATAGATCACAATTCATAATGATTCCATTGCAAACTGTTTTATGATAATGATTTTCTTGTGACAGATTCATTTTTATCTTTAAATTACTCCTATATTCTGACTGTCTTTTATTTTTATTGAAAATTTTCACTTCCTCCCCTCCTCCCTTTTCCCTCCCCCTGCTCCCAATCCCCTTCCCCCTCCCTCTCCAGTCCAAAGAGCAATCAGGGTTCCCTGCCTTGTGGGAAG
>LOJH01002582.1:0-13718 GCA_001685095.1 Ellobius talpinus
GAGAGAGAGAGAGAGAGAGAGAGAGAGAGAGAGAGAGAGAGAGAATATGCATGCTATTGCAAAATAACAAGGAACATTTTCTAGAATTGAGGGCTGTGAATCCGCATCCTTTGGCTGGGTGCCTTGACAACCATTTGTTAGTGTGGGACTGTAGTCACCATGCAGCCTGAGCTTAGGCAGTGTGGTTCAAGGTTTGGCTGGTTCTGCTTGGACTCATTCTTCCTACAGGGGTGGTGGTCAGTGGCAGGTTGAGCCAAGTTACACCACTCAAGCATGGTGTTCTAGCTGTGCACTGTCGGCTGGGCCTCCTTTGTGGCTGACCCACAGATATCTCTGAATGGATCTGCAACAGTATTCAGTGTCTTGAAACAAAATTCTAACTTTAAAGTCATGGGAGGGGTGGATATTGATAAATTGGTGGATAATGACAGACTGCTTTGTTTGCGGGGTTTTTTTGTGGGGNGATAGGTGGGTGTGAGATATGGTTTCTCTGTGTAGCCTTGGCTGTCCTGGAAGGAATTCTGTAGATCAGGCAGACCTCGAATTCATAGAGATCCACCTACCTCTGCCTCCTGAGCACTGGGATTTAAAGGTGTGCACCACCACTGCCTAGCTTATTTTAATAGTATTCTCCAGAGTTTTAATCAACCAGAGAAGGTCAAAGGCAGAAAAGCGAACAGAGATGTCTGGGCCATTGGAAGTAGATTTCACGTGATACATTGACTAAGATGGCTGGTCCCAAGGCTAGTGTGGGAGGCTGCCAGAAGCCAAGGGAGAGAGAGCAGTTCTCCAGAGTTAGGCCTCAACCATGGGGTAGGAGCAGACTAGTCTGGTAAATGCCACATATCTACCATGGGCTATGGAGATCCCCAGAAGGATAGGGTCTTAGATTTCTTTCTTTCCAAAGAGCTTGCTAAGAGCAGGTGGACTTAATCTGACTGCTGCATTTGAGGATACTGATAGGCCGTACACTTGTGAGACATGGCTGATGCAGGATTAACTTTCTGTGCAGGTCGTGGCCCGGGAACTGCTGGCCCAGTACAACAAGCGGTATAAGAAGAACCCAATCTTGGGGCTGATCCAGAACTGGACTGCAACCGCCAGTGACAAGCTGAGAACCAGGTACACATCGCCCAAAATAGTGTCCTTAGCTCTTTAAGGGTTTTACTCTGGGTCTGTTGATAGAGCCTTGGCATGGGCCACCTTGCTCCTGCTTGACAAGTTTAGTATCTGACGTTTGCAAATGCAGTAGGGAACATGTAAAATTGAGGCTTATGTGCCTACTGCCCAACTTAAGACCTAAACTGTTTCTGGTTCTGCCCTTTCTCCCAAATTCCTTCTTTAATTTTTATTCTGTGAGCTTAAATCTTAAAACTTCCTGAGGCAGGCTCTTATTTACATTTTACAGGTAGAGTAACTGAGGTGAAGAAGTCAAGTATTTTTCTCAAAGTTACATGGTGTATAGGTGGCAGGGCTAAGATCTGACCCCAGCTAGTCAAGCTTGGGGAATCTATGGCTGGGTTGTTTTTATTTGTTTTTAGTACATTGACTGTAACTGGAAAGGCATGATATTGGATGTATTCCATAGCTTTCTGTTTTCTCCTGAGATTTTGCTTCTATGGTTTACCTAAGTTATCTATTTAAGTAGCCAGGCAGCTTCATGACAACATGTCATAATAGTTCTGCATGTATACATGCCACATTGGTTTTTTTTTTTTGGTTTTTCGAGACAGGGTTTCTCTATGTAGCCCTAGCTATCTATCCTGGAACAAGCTCGTGTAGACCAGGCTGGCTTCGAACTCATGGATATCCGTCTGCCTCTGCCTCCTGAGTACTAGGATTTAAGGCGTGCACCACCACTGTTTGGCTACATGCCACAATCTGACTGTCTTATTCAGTCTGCACCTTTGATGGTCGTGGAGTTGCATTCAATATTTTGGTATTTTGTACAAATTAGTGAAATACCTTGCTCGTGTTTTCTGGGACATGGGGAGAAATCAGCTTTGCGAAACTTCTTCACAGCTGGGAGCAAATCATCCCCAGTTTTGTTTCTTTCCCAGATAACATGGCAGGACTTGTTTCTGTCATGGGAGCGTGGCATGCTCAGCATGCAAACTGGTACCCTCTGCAAACTGTCCAGGATAGATTTGAGATGTGCCAAGACATTATTCTAAATAGAAGTATTTGGAAAGTGCTAGCCCATTTATTTTGTTGTCTACTTATTAACCTCTGGTGGTTTGAATGAGAATGACCCCATAGGCTTATGTATTTGAATACTTGGTCCCCGGCTGGTGGTCTTGTTTAGGAAGGATTAGGAGGTATGGCCTTGTTGGAGGAGGAGTGTCATTGGGGGTGGGCTTTGAGGTTTCAAAAGCCCACATCATTCTTAGTTAGCTCTTTCTGTCTGGGAGTTGTGTCTCAAGATGTAAGATTTTAGCTACTACTCCAGCACCATGCCAGCCTGCCTCCTGCCATACTCCCTACCATGATGGGCCTGGACTCTAGACCCCTGAAACTGTAAGCCCCAAATAAACCCTTTCTTCTGTAAGTTGTCTCAGTCATGGTGCCTCGTCAGAAATAGAGAAGGAACTAAAACAACCTCTAGAACAGTTTTCTGTCTTACACAGCCAGGATTTGCCCATTCCATATGTTGGTGCTTATTCACTTAAATCCCATACTTTGGTTTTTCTGTTAAGGTGAGCTATTGCCACCAACACATTTCTGGTATTCCCTGTGCACCAGACAAGGCTGCGACATAGCAGTAGCTAGACTCTGCTCCCATGGGACTCAGACTCCAGTACGCAGGATGAATCCACTCTTAGTGATAATGTTCAGGGGAAGTACACAGGATCAGGTGGGGACATGCAGAAAGAAGGGATGAGTGCTCCCTGATTCTATGAAGTTCCTCCAAGCAGGAAGCCATAGTGGGGTCACCCAAGGCTGTCCTTCATTTGGACTGTATAGGGAGCAGGCATGGTTCAAAAAGGCTTCATGAGACTGGCATAGGGCATGGGGAGTACAGATGTGGCTTGGCAGTGAGGAGAGCCCTGGATTGTACTGGGTTGTCCCAGGAAGTTCTGCCTTGTGCCCTCCTGCAGGTGGGCCTGCCACTGTTACCCTCTCTACTCATATCAGTCTAGAAAGCTCTACAGAGGCCTCTGGATATTGAGAGCCAAGATTTTGCCTCACAGTGAAGCATTATCTATATCAGATTATAAAATTTGTCAGATATGCAACAAGACTTGAAGGATCTGAGGGTAAAGATTCATGTATTCACCTTCCATGAAGAGGCGCCCTTGGAAATTATACTATGAACATGCTACTTATTGCTCATGCTAAATCTCCACCACATATACACAGTCCTGTGTCACTTGACAACAGGGACAAGTTCTGAGAAGTGAGGCCTCAGGATGTTTTGTAGTGGGAACATCATGGAATGTATGTCACAAATCTGAACAGTATAGATCAGTGTTCAGCTTGAACTCTTGGTGAAATCACAGGACATGGTATCACCATGCGCATACCAGGCCATCACTGATGGAACTGTATAAGAGTAAAGATTTTAACAACTCTTTTTACATTATATGCTAAAATAATGTTAAAGTATGGCATAGTAAATACACAAAAGTCTAACATAGTTATTATCATTATATAGCATTACACTTTATATCTATTTGCCAGTTTTCTTTTATATGACTTTGCTGTACTTTTATATGACTGACAGGCAGCATGGTAAAACTGTCTGTAGCAGCATCTGCATAAGCACACAAGTCCTGGGTTTGTGCTCTGATCTCTTTTCCTTTCCTTATTTTTTTATTTTAAGATAGGATTTCTCTGTGTAGCCCTGGTTGTCCTGGAACATGCTCTGCAGCCCAGACTAGCCTCAAACCGAGAGATCCGCCTTCCTCTGCCTCCTGAGTTCTGGGGTTAAAGTCATGTGCCACCATACCTGGCTCTTGTGTTATGATTTTATGATTGGCCATGTTACCACTAGACAGTGGTAAGTTTGCAGTTCCCTTGTGAGCTTGTGGGATCGTTATCATATAGTCAGAACATCATTAACGGGAATCCACGGACGACGTCACTCGTTAGTCATCTCCTTCCTGTGTATTTTAAAGTAAACTACAGACGTTAGCACACTTTGAAAGAATATTGTTTACTTGAGTTCAACCTGTGGGGACAATTCCTTTTCCTCTTATTTGGAACTTTCTCATGATACCCCTCACGTGTTTTAAATGTACACTTGTTGAGTTTTGGCAAATACATACAGATTATTCTGATATTTTTCTGCCAAAGACTAGAGTTTCCCATTCTAGGATTTCATAGAAATGGAACATACCAACTCTACTCTTTTGTGGCTGCCTCAATAATTCAATATAATGCTTTTTGAGATTTACTCATGGTGTCCCATGTATTACTTCTTCCCCTTTTATTACTTAGTGGTATTTTATGGGTATGCTATGATTTGTTTCCATTCTTGTATAACAGATAGACACCTGGGATGTTTCTAGCTTTTCAGTCCAATGAGCAGGACAGCTATGAATATTCTTATATAAGCCTTTTATGAGTGTTTCTCTTGATTTCTCTTGGGCATGTAGGAGACATGGAATTGCTAGGTCATAGCGCATGTGCTTATTTTATGAGAAACTGAGAGATTTCCAGAGTGGGTTTGGCTATTTTACACTTTCATTTGGGTAGGTATAAGCATTCTAGCTTCTCTGTGTCCTTGGCAACATTTGACACAGAGTATTTAATTTTGGACAGACTTCTGGGTGTAGTGTGCTGTTTCTCTCCCAGTTTCCTTTGCATTTCTCTGAGGACCAATGATGCACATTTGCATTTAATCTAGTTTTATTTCTACAGTCATTCTGAGTCCCTTATAAAACAGGCAGTTATCCGAGAGACCCCTTTTAGCGGTGGTCCAGTTTTCAATTCTTTCTACTTTGGGTGACTTCTTTGGATTCACAGAGAACACAGATGTGTGAGTGAGGTCCTGCATACACAGTGCACAGACTTGAGAGAATAGACATTGACCTGTGGTAAGCATCCCAAGATACAATGGCAGTTTCCAACACAAACATTCACGGCTCTAAGTTTCATAGACTAGCTCCTAGATGACTAAGACATGTTTAAAAAAAATAAATGATGTGAGTTCTGTGTATCTTTTATGAACTAGGCTGAGTCAGGAACTTGGCTTTCTGACGCTAGGTTCAGAATGAGCATTGATATATAATTGAGATTTCCCCGGAACTGGGTGTGTAAGCATCCCCCTCTGCCTTCTGTCTCTGTGAGAGATAACTTCTCAGTCAGCACTTTGCTATTCTGGCTCATGAAGGATGTTCTTCTGCTCACAATGAACAGCAATGACTTGGGTTTTAAGGCTTAATTAGTGGGAATCTGACTTGTTTGGGTCTTAAAATCACTCACTTTACCAGGATGCACGGAAAGGGGAGGTGAGCTATGGGCTTAGTATGAATTCACTTCATACATACTCGCCAGTTTTCAGTCAACTTGCCATAGCCTAGAGTCATACAAGAAGAGTGAAACTCAATTGAGAAAATGCCCCCATCGGATTGGCCCATGGGCAAGTCTATGGGTGACTTTTGTGACTGATAGTTGATGTGTGAGGGCCCATCCCTGTGGGGATGGTGCCACCTGTAGACACATGGTCTTGGGCTGAGCAAGCTATGGGGACCAAGCCAGAAAGCAATGTTCCTCCATGGTCTCTGCTTCAGTTCTTGCCTCCAGGTTCCTGCCTTGAGTTCATTCCCTGACTTCCCTTAGTGATAGAGAATGACCAGGGAATATAAACCAAATCAATGCCCACCCCCAAATTGGTTTGGGTCAGTGTTCTATCATAGCAACAGAGAATCAAGCCAGTAGAATATACATTTTTGAAAATATTATTTAATGATTTACTTGGGAGTGTGTGTGTGTGTGTGTGTGCACATGTCCTAGCATGTGTGTGGAGGTCAGAGGACACTTAGAGGCGTCTGTTCTCTTATTCTACTGTGTGGGCCCCAGGGATTGAACTCGGGTCATTAGGTTTGACAGGCAGCACCTTTTCTTGCAGGGCCACCTCACTGGCACTCCTGTCCCTTGTGGTCTAGGTTATCAGGAGGTTCATGGAGAAGAAACACAAAACCAGCACCAAGTCAGGTGTGGGTGAGGAAAAACCCAGGGTGGGCGCCATTTTGCCTATTGGTCTTTAAATCTATTGATGCCCCCCGTGCCTCAGTTTCCCCTTTAGTCAAATGGGGATGCTATCAATGGCTGCCTCATGAGGGAAAGCATAATCTATTTACTCTGGGCTTGCCTACAGCCCCAAGGGACACCTATTCCCTCCAACATTGATATATCCTAAAATAAAACTTACCAAGTCTAGATGTTCTCTTTGTGACATCCAGCAGGTGACTGCATCCTCCTGAGTCAGTTTCCTGAACAATATGTTGATTATGATGGCATCTTCATGCTAGATAATAATAACTCAATATAGATAATTATCAATAAGAACTCAATAGTAGATAATAGTAACTCAACAATATTGAAAGTTGTTATAAGCTTCACTTGATGGGAATTATATAAGTGTTAATAAAGAAAAGCTGCACATAAAATATTGGCTCTTACTTAAGATGCCATAGTCAGTAGGAAAAGCAGGATGCCATATTACTTCTAGACTGCAAGGGTAAATATGTAGAATAAACCGGAGTGAAGCACCCACCAGGAAGTACTGCAAGAAGCACATATATGCCAATGGGAGTTGGGAGGGAGGAGCATGTTCATAATGCCTTCCTACAGGAAGAAAGTGCTTTTGGTTTTTAAATATACATTGTTATAATAGCAATCATCATTATAATGTGTGTGTGTCTGTGTGTCTGTGTGTGTGTGTGTCTGTGTGTGTACATGGGCCACGGTGTATGTATGGAGGTTAGAGAACAACTTTTGGGAGCTGATTTTTCTTCCACTGTGGAATCTAAGGGTTGAAGTCATTAGTTTGTGTGTTGTTTTGCTCACTGAGACATCTGTCTGGCACTTTATTTTTTTTAAATATTTTTAAAAATTATATGTATGTGTGTGTGTGTGCATTTATACACGTGAGTGCAGGTGCCTTCAGAGGCCAGGGCATTGGAGGCACAGGCAGTAGTGAGCTGTGATGTAAGTACTAAGAATGGAACTCCTCCATTAGGGCAGGTTCTTAGCATCTCCCTGCTGAGCCATCTCTTCCGCACTCACTACTCCTTATAAATCCTCCTTGGGGAGCTCTTGAAAGTGACTTTTTTGAAAGGTCAAACTAACAGCAACATTCTCTGTGTTTCCTCTCTAGTTTCCTGGCATTTAACACTGACACAGTGGGCCATCTCACCTTTCTGCTAAAAGCAGTGGATTTTCGAGAAAGGGTTCTTCAGCAGAGTTTGGTGTCCAGGATTTACTATAAGGTAAAGATACTGTTACATTTTTTTTCCTTCTGATGAGTCTGCAAGGCATAGCTGAACTCCATGCTGACTTTAACAGGGGATGACTCTGCACACTCAGAAGCTTGGGGAAGTGGTCAGGGCTCTTCAGGCTGCCTTCCAGGGCAGCCTTGCATGCTCCAGAAGCATGACCCTACTGTATAACCCTTTGTGTCCTGTTCTGGAATCCCACTGGCACCATGGCAGGGGCAGAGTGTCATGCTTTTCATTGGAAATGTAATGTTCAGATGTAGAGAGAATATGTTGTCCTCTGGAGAAAATGTGTCCATTGAACATATGTAAAATTAGCAATGTGTTTACCTGCGGTGCACTGTATTTTGGTGAAAACATAATACAACATGTGGGGAGATGGCTCCGTTCTTAAAGCTGTTACCGCACAAGCACGAGGACCTAAGTTTGTGTGTCTAGTACCCTCTCGTGCACACACAAAGCTGAGGGTGGTAGCACATGCCTGTAATCCCAGGGCTGGAGAGATGGAAGCAAGAGTTCCCCTGGGGTTTGCTAGTCAGTGAGTTCCTTGTTCAGTGAGAGACCCTGTCTCAAAAATAAGAGAATGGGAAAGAGAAAGGGTTGAGGAAAACAGCTCATGTTGACTTCTGATTTCCACACACATGTGTACAAACCTTTGTGGGCATCCACTCACCCACACAGGCCTACATACAGGTACCCACTCACAAACAAACACATATGCAATATATATATATATATAGTTTAATTGATAGATATCAAGAAGAAATAGTTGTCACATGCAGTGCCAGTGGGTTGGCTTGATGGAACACGCCAACTCTGCATGTTTCATCCTTTGGTCCAAGGCAATCAGCCAACAAGATCCCAGAAAGCTTCACTCATCCACTCTTGATCCTGAGTCAGTGCTCAGGGCTGAAGAACCAGGATACGGAGAGCAGCTCTTCTTCCGTATTGGAACTAGATGCTTAAAGGACCAGACCTGAGTCCCTGGAACTCTCTTTCGATCCACCTCTTTTCATATCAGTTACATAGTGATGTCACCTCATCCCACACAAAGGAGCCAGGAATATAGAGGGTGCAGTGTGTATAGAGACCAGCATTCTCTCAGGAAATACGCTGAAGGCAGAGGATTCCTGGAAGCACATGAGCAGTTAAGACTCACGCTTATGGAACAGAGCCACATTGGATAAGAACTCATGGGAAGCTGGGCTTGGGAGTGAGCATGGTCCATCTTCCAGTCAGAGATATGAGGTGACGCTCTGCCAACCACAATGGCACAGTCACGTGATTTATGCCACTCTGCACACCCTAGCCTTTTCATAATGGAGACAGCTGAAGAGTGGGAAGTCTATAACCCAGGGCAAAGATGCAGCCCAAAGAACGGAGGACATTCAACCTGCGAAGCATCTTCTAGACACTGTAGAAGAAAAGGTGGGAGATGAAATTGCAAGAGAGGAAAAAGATTATAACAATCCAACCAGTGGGAAATCCCAAAATGCCAGAACAAAGGGAGCCACAATAATTAATAATCACAGAATAATCAAACAGTACTTTCTTTGTATTTAAAAAAATGTGTTCATGGCTGGAAAACCTGTGCCTATAGCCTGCATGTTAGTTGGTTTTCTAACTGCCATAGAAAATACCTAACAAAAATAGCTGAAAGAAGGGTTTGTTTTGGCTCTCAGTTTGAGGGTGCTTATCCATCACAGCAGTGGAGTGGATGCATGGCCGCTGAGAGCTCGAGGCAGCCAGCCACATGTGCCTGCAGTGAGTACATGGCTCACTCCCTTCTTTTATATCCAGCCCAACCCTTGGGATCATACTGCCTGTGTTCAGGGTCGATCTTTCCTTCTCAGTTAGCCCTTTCTAGAAATACCCTCCTAGATGCACATACAGGTGTGTCTTCACTGTGATTCTGTCGCACTTAAGTCTATTCCCCACATAGTATAGATGCTCTAAGACTTGCTAAACATTCAGAAATATTTTCTGTTTACAGTTCCTCTCTGCCAGGGGAGAAGTAATCGTTTTCATTAGTGTCTAGTCTGATTGCGAGAGAAGAAAACTTTCACACATGCGAATGTGTTTTCCAAACATCAAATAAACACTAGGCAAAGGATGTGCTGAAAAAAACAGAGAGGGCTTTAGAGCCCGACAGCTAACATTCGTTGCTGCCAGACTTCAGCGTCCTCTTCTGTAATTTAGAATAATAAGGCCGCGTACAATGCAAATGCGCTGCATGACTGGAATACCACTGGATATGCAAAGCAGCTGCTGAAGCTCTAACTCTTGCATTCATGTTAATTACCTAAGTTTCTATCGTCCATGTAACCTGTTTATAGACAATATGATTAAATATTCATAGCACACAGAAGTTTCAAGGGCTAATTAGAAAAGAGACTGTGAAGATTATCAAGTAGGCTCCTGCCTTGGGGAAAGTCCTGAGGCAAAATTAAGACAAAACCTATAAGGTCAGTAAAAGAATACGGACATCTATTATTTTAGTTTTTAGTTTTCACTTATAAGCTGGCTGCGAGTGGGCTTGTGTTTGCTTCCATAAATGAATTGCATATTGGAATAAAATGATTCTTATCAGCAGTTTGGACATCTAACCTAAGCAGAGCTGGGTCAATGGTCTTTGGCTAGTGGTCAAAGAAGGGAAAATTCATCTAGCATCTGTAATTTTCCTGAAAACAGCTGGAATATTTGGCTCAGAGTTTTCAGATGAAAAGGCAAAGCCATGAAGGCTTCAGGAATCTGCGTGTCTTCCTAGTTCTTCGGTAAAACTTTGACTTAAAACTTTTTTTATTTCCTCAAAAACACATTCCATTAGAGCCATGCTTGGTCAACCTTCTCAGTGCTTTGGACAGCCACTCTACCCACACCCTGTAGTGACAAGAGGGTCCCACAGCAGATCCAGCCTGTGCAATCACTTGACAATGTGTTTCTCTGCCCAGAGTGGTCAGGGTTTCACTTCGGAGTCCCAGGGAAGCTTTTCTGCTTTGCTAGTGACCTTGGAGAGCACTGATCCCCTGAGCTCCTCTCCAGTTTTCCAAACTTGGGTTGCAAGGCTGTTCATAGTTGCTGCCTCAGTTCCCCATGGGTGGGAGAAAGTACGAACCAATGAGCAATGGCTTGTCACATTGAGAATATCACATCACGAAAAGCCACCATTCTACAGGGAAGCTCTGTGGACAAGAAGATGGAGTATCAATAATTGGTATGTTTGAAAAAACAACTTTGCTTGCAAAGGTACATTACAGAAGCTGGATGGGTGGTGGGGTAAGAATGTGGTAAGTGAACAAATCCTGGCTAGTCTGGACTTAGATCATGGACTGCCTCTCATCACTGATAGCATTCTCTCACATTAGGTGTATCTCTTTATCTTATTTTATTGTTGTTGTTTCTTTAGTTTATAAGAATTTCATAGATATGTATAATGTATTTGCATTATTTTCATCCATCCTTTCACCCCCTCTATCTCTGCCTTCCCTCTTCCTCTTATATCCATGACTTATATCCATAACATAGCTACGGTTGTTACATAGATGTAACAATATGTTTACTGCTGACCACTTGGGACCAGATAACCTATCAGATGACGCATGCTGGAGAAAACCGATTCTCTCTCTCTCAGAAGCTATTGACTGCCTGGAGCTCTTCCCCCAAGGGGTAGGAATTTTTCCAACACCTGTTGCCATTAGGCAGGGCCTATTTAGGCCACAATTATGTTGAGATTTCACAGGTGCAACATCCCTGTCAAGCCAAGAATACACGATTTTTCAGCAGTCCCTGTCCTCTGGTTCTTACAGGTTTTCTGTCTCCTCTGCCTCTCTGTTCCCCACACCTTAGATGCGGAGGTTGCGGTGTATGTGTACCAAGTGGGGCTGAACATCCTGGTCACTTGCTCTCCACATTTTGACCAATTGTGGATCTCTGTAATAACCCCCATTGGTGGCCAAAAAGAAACTACTTTGTTGAAGGGGGTCTCCCTTTTTCAGTTTCCATGATAAACCACCACGACCAAGGCAACTTATAAAATAAGTGTTTGATTTGGAGCTTGTCATTCCAGGGGGTTAGAGTCCGTGGGCATCATGACAGAGAGCGTGGCAGCAGGCAGGCAGGTGTGGTGCTGGAGCAGGCGCTGAGAGTTTACATCTTTAGCTGGAAGCAGGAGGCAGAGAGACAGAAAGATAATTGAGAATGGAATGAGCCTTTGGAAACCTCAAAGCTCACCTCCAGTGACACACCCCTTCTAATACGACCATGCCTCCTAATCCTTCCTGAACAGTTCTACCGCCTGGGAACTAAGCATTCAATCATAGGAATCTGTGGGGGCCATTCCCATTGAAACCACCACAAAGGGCAATAGCTACACTTACCTGTGGGTATAAGGATAAGCATTTAGAGTATGGTTAGAAGCTTTGTTGGTTTAGGAAAATGGCAATACTATATTCTCTTCTAGGGTCTGTGACTCCTCCAGACAAAGGTAGTTGGTCAAGTTTACAGTATGAGCCTCTACTTTAGAGGGTGTAGGAATCCACTGGAAAAGATTGTTTTCAGAAAGCTGGTGCAGGCTCCCCTCCACCACACCACAAGGCCAAGTTGAAAGGGAAGGGGAGTGGTATGCAAGCAAGCATCAGGACTTACTATCAATCCGAGGCAGCAAACTGGTTTGGAAACACATCCGCACTACCATTGATTTTCCTTATATGGGGATATGGATGGAGAGTTAGTGAAGGCTGGAGCAAGACTGCTAGAAGTGTAACCATGTATCACTTTCTATTTAGACAATTACTCTTGCTCCAGTTTTTATTGTCATGAATGCACAGCCTGAGTACTCCGCCTGTGTAGGACTTAAAAGTAGATCTTTGAAATGGAAGGACAACGCAGCACTTCTGCAGGCAATGGCAGTCGTTCTGCTTGTTACAAGTTTAGCCCTGACAATGCTTTGCTCATGTCTATCGATTGAGGCCGGGACTCTCCTCTACGCTTTCATCTGTAGAAAAGACAAACTGCCCGTGTTGGCGACTGGATGGCCCATGAGTGGTGCATGCCCATGAGAAGGGCAATTAGGACATCCCTCAACCGAGGAGTTTCACAAACACTGGTTAGGAAGCAGCTGATGGATCTAGGAAAACATGATTGTCAGTCAGCCCAGACAGAATCCACCACTGACTATACCCATGTGAGTGTCAAGATAGAATGGTGGCCATCAGTCTGCTTGTGAAATTTAAAAGACTCATTTTTATTATGTTCAATTATATATTCTTGTGTATTTGGGGGGTAGGGGTTATGTGCAAGTGAGTGCAGGCACCTGTGGAGGCCAGCGGCAGCTGATCCCACTGGAACTTGAATTACAGGTGGTTGTGGTTCACCTGATGTGGGTGCTGGGTACTACAGGATTCTCTGCAAGAGCAGCACTTGCTGGTAACCACCGAGCCATCTTTCTAGTCCTAGTTCTTAAGTTTTAAAAAAAAACAGGCTGGATAGATGGCTCCATGGCTAAAAGCATATCACACATCACATACTGCTCTTTCAGAGTGCCTGGCTTCCGTTCCCAGCACCCATGTCAGGTGTCAGCCTGCAACTCCAGCTCCTAGGACTCTACCATCCTTACCTGACCTCCACACACACTGCATGCACCTGCTAATGTGTACCTCTGAATGCATCCTTAAGAGTAAAAGTTTAAATTTAAACAAATAGACAAACAAAAAAATCCGTATGGTGACTGGAACAAGCAGATACTTTCCTGAAAGTCTCTTGACACATAAAAAGCAAGAGTTTTACTTCAGACATAGATCATTAGAGTCAGAAAGTAGAATGAGAAATCAAATGTCCTGGATTCATACATAGTTTACGTTGGACTCAATGCATTTTCTTTCTCCTCGTAGTCTAGCCAGGCTGGGGAGATGACCTGATAGAGGAACCTTGCTGTGTCTCTGGAGCATGGCAGCTGTGTTTGCAAGTTTGTGAAAAACTGCAGCCTCCTCTCAGTTGACTAGTGCATAAAACTTCTGAAATGTAAAACAGATTCTTATTGGTCAGTGAGAGATTAGGGTTTAAATCCTGAGACAGAGAAGAGGTGACATGGCCTGGGAAGGAGTAGGTAGTGATCTGGAGAGTTCTGGGAACAGAGAGGCAGGAAACCCCAAGGCGGGTTGCACTTACTCCCAGCTTTCATTGCTCTTAAGATTTGCATGGCTCCTCCCTCTTTGTTGTGGCCGTCGGTACTTTTTTAAAGCCCACTAAATAAATTCTCTCTCTCTCTCTCTCTCTCTC
>LOJH01002582.1:25979-42335 GCA_001685095.1 Ellobius talpinus
GGGGGAGGCAGTGAGGATGGAGGTGAGTCACAACTATGAATGGACTTTCCTCTCAGCCCCAGGCACAAAGTAAGCCTGGACCTTCCGAAAGACAAGACTTGGGGAGGTCAGGGAACAACTGTCGCAGCCACCCTAGCACTGAGCTAGTCAGATTTTCAGGTCACAAGCTAGAGACACCAGAAAGGGAGGGTGACAGTGCTGGTTGGTGGACTGCCACATTGTGTATCCTGTACACGGTACTGAAGACCTTCTACATCACCTTCACACAGGAGTCCTGTGACGATCCTCCTCTTGTCAGTACTGCAAGAGTGACTTATGTGTTGGTCACAGTCACCAATGGCCCAGAGTGTGAGTCTCAGCTGAGATGGTAGCAGAGAAACCAGAGAGCTGATTGATGGAGCTTTGGGTCATTTGATAGAGAGCAAAGGTGCACTGGGCTCCAGCTTGCATCTTGGGAACACAGTCGGCATTACCAAAGAAGAAAGACCCCTAAGAAGTCCCAATTACAGCAGAGTTAGTGATTTCCATTCCAGATGCCTCTCCTCTGAACTCATCCCTAATGCCCCCAGTTTTCTCCACCCAATACCCATCTCTCAGCTCTCACCTCCTGGGTCCCAGGTTCCTCACCAGCAGAATAGCTGAAGCTTCGGGAAACAAGATCTCAAGAGCAATTTCTTTCTCATATTAAATGTGCCTTTTGTGAACTTGAAGCAATCACTAAAGGCAATCAGGTCCAATAACACAGTCTTCATCTGAATGGGAAGCATATGCTGTTGAAACGCGACCTCGCTGACCAGACTCCAGATGCATGTGTCGGTGCCTGTACAGTGTATTTAAGGCCCTGTGATTGGATTCTTCCTCTTCTCTCTCTAAGAGAGCAGCTAAGGAGGAACTTTGCAAATGAGGATGCTGTTAGGAAAGGGACCAGGCAGCAAGCATTTATTTACAAATCTGTTACTGGAAATTATCAAGGTCCATTTCAGGAGTTGAGCTTTCGAAAATAAATGGCCAAAGATCACCCATAATCATTTTCTATCCCTGATGGCTCGGAAATGAAAAGCAGACTCTTCATTGGACATGAAAGCAGGGGAAATTAGGAAGTAATATATTCAATTGTAGAAGCCCTTTGCCAAGACTGTATTGATTTCGTGTTCTGACAACTTCAGTTAAGCCTCCATGGGGAAACACTTTTGAAGCAGGTCCCATCTAAGACATGTGTGTTCCTACCGCTTGGGGCTGGATGGAACTGGTTATATGGGGATGAGCTCAGTTTTCTCTTTTTGACTGACTGTGGGAGAGCATGGGCTGCAAAAGTCCTAGCAGGACTGTCACAGCCATGTTGGGAGAGGCTGGCTGTCTCTGCTGAACACACTGTTCCTCTTTCTCTGCTTCCGACCTGTGTATCTACCTCTAATCCTAGCACCCATCCGCAGTGCCCAATTCTTTCACGCAGCCATTGTTCTGGTCAGGCACTCAGACTTGTGCAAGGTGCTGTGGTCACACAGCCAATCAGAGCAGTGCTCACGCTCCAGCATTGAAGACTTCCTGGGATGGATGTGCCAGCTGGGTGGGAGGGTAGAGGAGAATGCTGAAAACGCTGAGAAGACCACATCTGGGGAAAGAAGATGCCGGGAGGCTTCTAGGAGGAGGTGGAAACCTTGAAGCCAGGAGGAGGGAGCAGAGGAAGAAGACATTCTGGTAGAGAGACTTGCATGTGGAAATATCTGGACCTGGGGTTGGGCATTTAAAGTTCATTTTGTAGAGTGCTGGTCTAGCATTTACAAGGTGCCAAGGCATTCCCTAGAGGTGGAGGATCAGAAGTTCAAGGCCATCTTGTGATACTAGAAGGTTTTAGGTTGACCTTGGAGACATGAGACCCTGTTTAAAAAAATATATGTCTGAAGAAGAGAAGGAAGCATGTGTCTTAGAACTGGACATAGATCTGGAAACCATGTGTGTATGTACAGACATAGATGTGTGTGTGTGTGTGCATCTAAGTTCACCTTTTTTTTGCCGTTTCACTCTGTAGTCAGGATGGCCTGGAACTCATTTTGTGGCCAAGGCTGTCCTCAAACTTTTATCAATCTCCCTTCCTGCTGCCTCATCTGAGATTACAGGTGTGAGATACTGGATTTGAGTCCACACCTATGGAGTGCACACTCTCCCAGGCACTCCCGGCAAGATGGTGCCTTTGCTGCCGTGGGCAGAGCAATGGACTTCTGCGTGAGTAATGACGCGGGTCTAAACCACATCCCTGACAAACCGAGGACAAGGTGCCAGACAGCCATAGGCCTTGGAACCAGATACGCCTGTGTGCCAGAAAGTGACTGAGGCACAGTTTCTAGATTCTTCTAAGCCTCCGCTGGACAATCCAGATATTTTCTTACATACAATAATCCCCGTCATGCCTGTGCTTGGCACATGCAATGTGCTTAGTGTGTTCCAGGCGCCAAACCCTTCCTACCATTATGACATCTACTCTGTGTTTCTCTCGGAACACATGTGAATTCCAGCTCTGCACCTCAGGGCACTCCCCTAGGTAAGGCTGCCATGTAATGAGAAAAAGCTTCTGGTGCAACAGGAGCTGGTGCAGCACCAGGGGCAGACAGGGGTCTGCACACAGGGGAGGAAAGAGCAAGGTAGCAGAGAAGAGTTCCCTGGGAAGAAAACTACCCTGGTATCGCATCACCTGGGGATTCAGAACCCAACCAGGAACCATAGCTCCTCATAGAGCCTGGAGCAGTTTCAGGGGATAGTTAGTCTGTGTAATAGGGCTCTCCTAAGGGCAGCTTGACAGCTTGGAGGGTAAGGGAACTTGCTGCCTAGCCTGACGATCTGAGTTCGAGTCCTAGAAACCCACATAATGGAAGGAGAGGACCAACTCCCTCCACAAGTGACTATGCCCCCCCCAAAAAAAACCAATAGGGATCTCCAGAGGAACAGAACCAATAAACTATATATAAGATTAAAAGGGAGGATGTATTGCATTGGCTTACATGCTCACAGTGGAGTTTTGTCTGCTGGAGAACTTTGTAAGCTGAGAGTCATTAGCTGTAAGCCCAAGAAACTAGACACTTTACAAAAAGAGACCCCTCCAGACCATGAGCAAGTGATTGAGCTGGGGACCCAGTCAGGAACAGAGGGGTAGAACTGACAAGAGGAACTAGATTACCTGCCTGGCTGAAGAACTTGGTGGGCACAGGGCACAAGGGCTAGGAGAAGTCCTGGGGAAGCTGCCGTAGGAACCTTAAAATGGGTTGCTGGGGAGAAGGAAGGCAGAGGGTACCCTGCAACTTTTGGAGATGAGGAAAAACCAGTGTTGAAATGGGAAAAGGGAATGTTGGGGTCAGGAGAACTTGACAAATAGGAACTAGGCATCTGCTCATCCAATCCATTGTTCCCTTGGGCCTGGCATAGTGCTAGAGTTGAAGTGCCCACACTCCCACTGACTGGGTCGGGAAGGGACCAGGATGCCCCTAAAATGCTCAGAAGAGGGAGAATATCAGCCACAATGCTGGCCCACAGTGGTTTATCTAAATGTGGTCTTGTTCTCTCACAATAGGAAAACAGAGGCAGGCAGCCAGAGCCCCACTGTGGTTCCATGGCCAAAGCCCAACAGGGCTCTTGCTGTGGCTCTGTGGCTCTTACCGTCCTTCCTCTCTGCTCCCATGTTGTGAGTTAAATTGTTTCCAACAGAAGGGTATGTTCAAGTCTTTATCCTCAGGACCCATGAATGCCAACTTAATTGGAAAAGGGGTCTGTGTAGCTATAACCAAGTTATAACTGAGGAAGTCATCCTGGAGAGCAGTGGCCTTACTCCAATATGCCTGATGCCCTCAGAAGAGGGGAGAAGCACAGACCAGAAGCATGGAAGGAGGCTTGAAGCAATGGCCACCAAGATTAGAGCCATACAGTGGCAGGCCAAGGAAGACCAGAGAGCTGGCCACCGCCTGAGGTTGAGCACGGCAAGGCAGCATGCTTGGACAGGGCAGGGTCTGCTGACACCTTGGCTTGGGACCAGACCCCTAGAGCGGCGAGAACATCTGCTTCTGTTATCTCAGGCCCCAGACTGTGGTCATTTTGTCCATGAGCCTCCAGAAGCCAGCGAAGCTCTGTAGCCCAGTTTACCACCATCCTCTCAGCTGTGCGTTGGCTGGAGTTGCAGACCAGGAGAGGACAGAGAAGAAAGCATGCACCTACCTGGGTGGGGTCTTTTTATCAGGGAAGTGGTGGCTCTCACAAGTGTCTACCCTTGTTGGCCTTGGACGCTGTGTGTCCAACCCTAGTGACAGAAGTTCTTTGTAGAAAATCATCTTCTATATACAAATGTGCATATGCACATACACACATATATGTAATAATATATTGTATATTTTTAAATTTACTAATCTCAGGTATTTGGTCACTGGGTTTAAACAAAGGCATATTCTCAAATAGCTCTCACCAAAAATAGATACAGAATATGCCCATCACCCCAGAGGGGCCCCTTCAAGCCACTCTGTCATCTGTCAATCTCTCTTCCCAAACAGGTCCTGGAAAATTCTGATCTTTTCTTTGCTATCAACTCATGGAACCATCACTTGCTTCTTCACTTTGCATAATTTATTGCAAACACAATAATAAGCCTTTTGATTCTGGCTTCTGCCACTTTGCAAAGTGCTTCTGAGATCATGCAGCTGTGGCTCTGTGTGTGTGGTTGTTCCCTTTTACTACAGAGTAGTATTTCTTTATAAGGGTCTATACAATCTGTTTGCTCAGTAACTGATTGCCGGACATATGGATTGATACCTGTTTGGTGATTATGAATAAAGCTTTAATGAACATTTTCTTACAACTCTTTATATAGACAGCTGTCTTTGACGCATTTGTGTAAATACCTCAGAGTGGAACAACTGGCTTCCCTAGTGGCTATGTGCTGAATTTCTTAAGGAACTACCAGACTGTTTCCAAAGTGGCGACGGCATCTTGTGCCTACCAGCAATGATCGCCGGCTGCCAGGTACCCTGGTTCACCCTCAGATTGCCAGTCTTACTCATCGTTGCCATAGTGGGTGTGAAGTGGCATCCCACTGTGGTCTTGATTTGCATTTCTCAAACCATCTTTGTGTGTTCATTTTCCATGTCAAGATACAGATGGGTGAAGAGTCTGCTCACAGGTTTTGCCATGTGTTTAAGTGGGTTTTCCTTTTTCACGGTGTGTTTTATGTCTGTGCTTCCTTTCCCACGCATTTCTATTGCTGTCCTTGTATTTATGCCTGTGCTTAGGTAGCTTTGTAAAAGTCCGTCGCACATGTGCTCTGCAAACATTTCCGCTGATCCATTATCCGACCTTTTAGAGCAGTGTGCTACAAGAGGAAAGAGCTTATTAAAGCTTTTCATATCATAGCTCCTGGGCTTTTTGTCTAACACAATGTGGGTAAGGTTTTCCACCGGTGGTTTCTAAATCCTTATGAGTTTAGCTCTAACATCAGGCTGGCCCCTCGCTTCAGCACAGAGTGTGAAGCAAAGGTTGAGGTTTGTTTGGGTTTGTATGTGGGTGTGCACTTATCCTGGTAGAATTTGTTTCTTTCCCGTCTTTGACTGTAGGTGTGTGGCTGTATTCCTGGACTCTCTGCCTTGTCCTGTTCCTCTGTACCTCTATCCTTATCCCAATTACACACTGCCATGTTTACTGTAGCTTTATCAAAGTCTTTCAATCAGATCACATGACTCTTCCAAGGTTTTTCTTTCTCAAAACTGCCTTTGGCTATTCTAGGTCTTCTGTTGTCCGGGTAGCCTCTGTAGCCATCTCACAAATTTCTACCAAAGCCAAAAGTCTGCTGGAACTTTGATGGGCGTGGAAGAAGTGACCGTGCACCTGTGAACACAGTAGCTCCGCCTTTCATTTAGGGGACTTCGTAAATTTCTCTGTGCAATATCTTTTGGGTTTTGTGTATAAATTTTACATGTTTTATAAGTGCTTAATGTTTTTGATGTTGCCATGATATTTTTTAAAAGATTTATTTTATTTTCATATATGTATATGTGCCTGTGTGTATATCACTTGCATGTAGTACCTGTGGAGGCCAGAAGAGGGTGATGGATCTCCCGGAGCTGGAGTTACAGGCTGTTGTGAGCATCCCCGTATGGGTACAAAGATTTTAATGACTGAGCTGTCTCTCTGACCCCAAAATGGGATTTTTATTTCACATTTTCAATTGTTCATGGCTGGAATATAGACGCAGGGTTGATTTTTAAAGTATTACTCTTGAACCTTGTGACTTTCTTAATTCACTTATAAGGTCTAAGACCTTTATTATATATTCCTTGGCATTTATTAATAGATGAACATGTATTTTTTAATATAAGATTTATTGCTTTCATTTCTTTTTCTTGCCTTATTACCCTATCTAGCTACTCTAGCTCCATGTGAAGAAGAATGCCATCCTTTCCAGAAGGAAAAAACATTTATTCTTTCACCATTAAATACGATGTTAGCTGAAGGTGTTTCTATTATGGATCATCTATAAGGAATGGTTTCTAGCTGGCTATAATGCTGCTGAGATCCATTCTAGAAACGAAAGGAGGATGGGTATACTCATCTAGTGCCAGGAAGGCCTTTCTCCCAGTCTGTTGTTGCTCTGTATGTTGGTTGTGCTCTGAATGTGTCTTTTCATTAGACACTTGAAGGATGGCCTGCTGTTTTCAGGTGTGGTCACCTGTGGTAACATGAGCTCTACAAGTGGGAGGGGTAGGGCTTCGGGTACTTTCACTAGGTCCATTGGGAGGCAGGGCAGGAGCTTTGGGGTCTATGTGTCCAGTTCCAACTCCACTCTGCAATGTTAGGCAAATCGTTCAGCCTCTCTGGGTCACAATTTCAGCCTGTGAAATGAAAATATCAGCAAATATCGAAGGCTTCTGAAGATTAAATAAGTGAGCAAATAAAATTAAATGCTTAAAACAGTGCCTGTTGCCTGGTACATTTTAAGGACTCACTTTGGATGCGCCTAGTTTAAACTCAGGTTTCCAATAGCTATTTACAGCCGCAGATAAAGGACAACTGTCCCTTTAAAAGTCTTAACCCCCCCACAAAGGTGCTTAGGAGGAGGGTTGATTTCCTTTGTATTGTAACATTGCTAGTGTAGTAAAGACTCTTCAAAACTCCACGCATTGCAGACAAGCTGTTACACCTGTGGGCAGACATTCTCAGAGCTGATGCCGCATCCGCATGGGGGGGGCCTTGGAGGACCCGCTGCTCCCTGGATGGTCCTCTTTCCTCTTTTTCTCATGATCTTTGAGGAGGCAAAGATGCCTCTGAGGACTTTCCAGTCACTTAGCTGTCCCTGGTTTTCTGCTGGTCAGACCAGTGAAAAGCTTTCCTCCCATATCACACTGTTTGGGCCATCTGCATGGTGGCTTGTTCTTCCCACCGCCTTGCGTGTGCTCTTCAAGAGAGCCGAGCCCTGGCATTATTCTGTAAGGTGATAGATGAGTGTGGTTTCCAGACTTTCTTCAGGAAATTGCAGCAACTTCCAGAGTTTCTGTGAATGTTCCACAACCAGCTCAAGAGAGTCACCAGTCTCTGCCCCGCCTTGTCAGTTAGAACAGTGACACCCATCCAGGGAGATGCCGATTCAGGAAGCATCCGTGACGACACTGTCTGTCCATTCCCTTGACTGTCATGATGCCTGGTTAGATGTGGAGCTGGAGAGTCATGTGACATGGCTCTCCTGACTGTGCCCAGTGCCCCGGGTCCTCATATTGAATTATACATGGCAAAGGCTCTCTGCAGATCTGTTTTTCTGCTAGCACACAAAGCACCATTAGAGGAGACATCTGACAGAGAGAGCTCCAGGCCCTGAAGAGGCGAAGCCACCACAAAGTTGGTTACTTTCCAACTGAGAGGCCGGTCAGCTTGGGGGTGACACAAATGGGAAGTTGATACATCAAGTGTAACTTTCTGTTTGAGTCTTAGTTCCTTGAGAACACACACAAAGTCACTAAAAGTTTAATATCAAATCATTCAGTCTTTGAAACAAAGAAAGAGAAGGAGGAACAAAGTAAAGGTCAGCAGTGCCAAATTTAACTCAGGTCTCTGGTTAGATAAGAGGTGCCTCGGGCTCCATGCCCAGGAGACCCGCAGGGTGACTCACTTGAATGATGCTACTTGATGGGTACCAGTGAAGTAATGCACACAGACAGGCTGTGGCTCCTATCTCCATGACTCTGTTCATTTCTCATGTGGATCAGACACGGAGACCACTGGATAGCAATTTGTGAGATGTTCAAGGCCTGCAGGAAGACACTGAACGCAAAAGGAAGCACCCGATGGCAGTGGAAGCAAGGACAGAGAGGGCAGCTCAGACTGAGTACTGCACCTCAACAGTCAGTTTGTCACCCATGCTGAACCTACTACTATAACTTTGCTAAATGGACATAGTTCATTGTATATATGCTTCCTGAGCAAGCAAAATTATAGGCCTTTACCACCAGGCCCACCTCAAATTTCTCCTTGAACATGTGTTGCCTCCTAGGTATCAGGTATAACTAAACATCATACCTTATGTGTGAGGACTTAACATACACACACACACTCATGCACACATATGCACACACACATACATGAACACTCACATACACACATGCACACATACATACACACACATACACGTGCACACACATACACAAACACTCACACACATGCACACATACATACACACACATACACGCGCGCACACATACACGAACACTCACACACATGCACACATACATACACACGCACACACATACATGAACACTCACATACACAAATGCACACATACACACACACACAAACTCACAGATCAGACTTCCTGGATACCACCAGGACATTCATTCTACTCACAAGTTGTTCTCACAGGTCATGCAGACAGCCTCTCAGTGACTGCGTAATGCCCACGTTTATGTTGTATGGACCATTTGGATATTTGTTGGGTTGGTTGGCAAAGGCATCTAAGCCTGGATACTTGGGAGGCTGGGGCAGGAGGATCACCAGTTTAAGCCCACCAGACAACTCAGTGAGGTTCTGTCTCAGGATATAAAATTAAAAGAGGATGCTATTGGGTAGTGTCATTCAGCCCACAGTAGAGTTCTGGGCTTGTATGCCAGAAGCCCCAGCACCTCCCTCTCTCTCTCAAACACCCCCACCAAAAAAAAAAACAAAAAACAAAAAACCAAGAAAACAAAAGAAAAAGAAAATTTTCAAGTTCACTTTTCTCCAAATATTCCTCATGAATATTTTCTCCCATCCCTGACAGGTGGTAACGAAAAAGGGTGATTTCTTCAATGCCTGGAACTCCTGCATGCACCATGTCACCTTACTGTCTCTGGCACACATCCACAGAGGTGAGTTGGCTCTTGTTGAACGTTCATGGTTGGGTGACTCAGGGCCCTGAAGGCAACAAGGGAACATAACTCTGTAGAAGGGAAGTCTTGCCCCCAGTCTGAGCCTCCTGCTAGACTTAGGGCTCCGAGTACCTTCAAGAGACTGTTGTAATTCAGCTCCCTACTTATTAGGAAAACTACCCAGGCAGACAGCCCAGCAGGACCCACTAACTAGAGAAGCACTGGTTTGTACATCAATTCCCACAGGCCCTTGTCCAACAACATCTGGAACTCCTGAACAAATCAACGGGGGAGGCTACATATACTAAACAAAAGCAAGCCTGATTAAAAAAAAAGGCCCCTGTCTGAAGAGAGGTCTGACCATTGTTATAGCCGCTTAAACCTAATCCTCAAATGAGGCAGCTGTGTCAGTCCAAGTCCCTGATTCTCAACCCAGGACAGTTTTACCCTCAAGGGAGGTTTGGCCGTGTTTGAAGATGTCTGGAATATTGGATGCAGACAGCGTTATTGGTGGATAGTAGGTAGAGGCTAGAATAGCATTAAATGTCCTCTACATTACAGGCCAGTCTCCTACAATCCAGTATGTAAATAAGGCTGAGACTAAGAATACTAATTTTGGTCTAAAGAGACTAAAATAACACAAGAAAATGAAAAAAATATGTTTGGATCTACGACTTCATGTCAGTGAAATTATTTAATATCAAAAATCATCTCGTTTGCAACCTGATGTCACTGTGTGAGGGAAAGGTATTAAAAGAGAAAGGCCAGACTCTCACGGAGCATGCTGACTGTGTGGGAGACTTCTATCACATGGGGCCACTGACGGTTATATAGAGCAGGGCCAGGCTGGTCCCCTGGCATGGCTGCAGGGGCCTGGCTCCTGGTGCTTCTTGTCTCATAGGAGAGAGTCTTTCAGTGGGTCTGTTAAAAGGCAGGGCAAAGTATTGTGGCCACCAACCAAGGAATGAATATGTTTGACCAAACTTCCCATCCTACCCACCACTCTCTCTCTCTCTCCAACCAACATGTGCCAAAAAGAACAAGAGTGTGCTGTGGAATTCTGTGCCATGTTCTAGTAGCTTCAGAGATGCCCAGCATTGTCACTCAGAGCTGAACTAGAGGGAATGGTTTCAGCTCAAATGAAACCTGGCTGCTTTCCTCCCTCTGACGTCCAGCTCTGGGAATCCTGTGTGTTAGAGTGAGTGTCATCCTTCAGGGACACTGAGCACAGGCTGAAATGAGGATGTGTTAGGGGCACAGGTTCTTCACAGAGAAAGGAAGCAGGAGGGCCACCTCAGGGTGGCCTTTGCACACAGTGACTCAACCCCGGAATAACCAGTGCCATATCAGCATCCCTGATTCTGGTTGTATTCTACCTTCTGCTCTTTGGGACAAGGAGGAGGAGCAAGGAAGGGACAGAGAGAATGGGGAATGGGAGAAGTATTCACATCTTTGTGAGTTACTAAGAGGCAAGATTGGATTCCCTCATTTGGAGATCCAGAAATTTTGTCTGTATACCCTGAAGTGTGTTGGCTGTGGGGAGACTGATTCATAGTAACTGAACTTGGAAATGACCGATAGAAACCGGAATGCCGGTTCATTCATCATCTCAGAACCCAGCTGCTAGGGTCTACAAGCCATCCCTCACACAGGCAGAAATCAATGTGTAACTAAGTAGTAACCAAGGGTGCCTCAGGTTATGCCATCTGCATAGTTCATGCCTTCATGGCTGCAGATCAGAGAATCCACTGTCTACTGCCAAGGATTCTGTAGGTTACAGGCTGTCTATGTCCCTGCACTGTCTTGGTAGCCTTAACTCCAGACTCATTTACTTAAGAAATCCGAGTAAACCATCTTCTTCTATTGGAGGTTTTGTTTGTTTGTTTTCCATATTTGGTGATTAGGCAGAAAAACATTGGAACACAAAGCATCCACCCACCCACTCACACACACACACCCTAGTTGAAGGCAGGTGTGTCTTTGACCTCTTCATCCATGGCAGGTAACTTGTACTGGACTCATTCTTGGAGTTACTAAGGCCCAAGTCCTGGGGGTCTTCCCTCTGGGCCCCATTGTACTGACCACAGATACTGTCCATCCCAAAACCTGGTTCTAAGGTGAAGGCATGGGGAGCCTTTGACATACTTTTCAAATACAAGCACATCTTCGAATAGCCACCTGTCAGCTTTCCATCTGGAACCAGATGGATCACCTTAGGAGGACTGTGACTCTTCTGATGATGTCACACATTCCAAGTATAGCTGAGTTTGGTGTGTGGACAGTGCACACGGGCCCCAGGAGCTGGTTATCTGAATTCATGTCCTGGTTGTCCTTCTACCAGCTCCATGGCTGCGAGCGAGTCACCTGACCTCTCTGAGCTTCGTTTACAGAGACTGTGAGCTATGGCAAAGATGAATCCAGATGATCCCCCAAGGTTCTTGTCTTAGTGTCTGACTCATTCCTCATAATGAAAAGAAAAACAAATGTTGTTAACCACTATCATATATAACTGAAGTAGATCTTGTTCCTGAAGAGGAAGTTCAACAAGTTGAGTGGTAATGTTTGAGGTCTGAATGCCAGGAAGAGGCATCAGAGATTTGCTGTCACCTCAACAATTTTGAACTGTCAATTGGTTAATAATAATAAAAAAGTAAGTATTTTCATAAAATTACCCTCAGGTTTAAGACTAGATACAAAGTTCTTAGGTGTATAAAAAAGAAAATTGATTTGAAGCTAGTATTTGGGGAACTCAGGAATAACTTGAAATAGAAAACTCTATCTGTAGTGTAAAGGTTTAGGAGCCGGGGAGATTGTCTCCATGAGTCAGACTGCTTACTGCACACATGAGGATCTGTGCAGCCAGGTATGGCTGCACATCCCTGCACTCCCAGCACCTTGGTGGGCAGTGATAGGAAGATCACTGGGGCTTGTAGGCTGCTCCACGCTCATTGAGAGGCCCTGTCTTCAGGAAATAAAGTGGGAATGATGAAGCAGGACACTTAACATCCTCCTTGGGCCTTTGCATGCACAAGTGTGCTCATGGTGCACACACTCGTGTGTCTCCACCACACACAAAACCAAACCAACACATGCAATGCAAAGGTTCAAACAGACAGGCCTGTAGCTGGTCCTAAGGATAGTAGAGCACTGAGCCTGGGACAGTCAGAAGATCTAGCCCAGATGTTGCTGTGTTCACATCCAGTTGCTCTCCAGCAGAGGTCTCCAGGGGAAGGGACAGAGCTCAAGGAGCCCACCGGTCTTTGCTGACCTGCACAGATATTGCCTATGGACACTTTTGAAGGAGGAACACGCAGAAGGGGAGAGGGGAAATCAGTCTGTTAAAGCTCAGGCCTTAACATCTCCCCAGGTGGAAATGAACTCAGAATCGAGCCAGTTTTATTAGGAACAAATGGGGAGAGAAGCCTTCTGGCATCAGTATCAGTTTGTCACCTGAAGACTAGGGAAAACTAGGCTTGAGATGAAAATGTTAAGCAGTCTCCAGTGGCTTCTGTAGTGGGACGTAACCATTACAGTGATGAATTGATATTTTTCTGTGAGGCGCATATTTATCTTGCCCCAGAAAGAGCATCTCTGAAAACTCATGGTATCTAAGCCCCTAAGGGTGTGCCCATTCCAGGCAAAAAAGGAAACAAGCAGTCATTAAAGAAATGGCAACATCCATGCTTCCCAGTTCTGTGCAGAACTGTCTGTGACGTCTCTCAAAGCCTTTGAGCTTCATGTAGCAGGAAGCCCCTTTCTACTTCTTAATAAAGCGCCTGATAATTTTGAATGTCCGTGTTAAGGGCAGGTTGTAATTATAATTAGAACACAGAATGCCGTGGGGTTCTGCCTACTGAGAATTAATTTCAGATTCCTTTCAAGGACGTGTGTGTTTTGAAACGAGGTTTTCTTTGTTAATAAAAACATGATCACATGCATTATTTAAAACAGCGTGTCGTGTTTTGCCTATTAGTGCTGATTCCAATATTCTTCATGGGGTTAGCACTTTCCTCCCAGTTGGTAATGGGGTTAGTCTTTGGACAAATTGCCTTTGCCTTGTTTAGCTTAAGCTTGCATCGTTTTCTACGAAATTATGAAAATAAAATTGCCACCTCCCTGAATGCGTTTTAACATTACGGAGGCACTGAATGCCACCTCTTCAACTGGAAATCCTGTGTAGGACTAGGCACTTACCATCCTTTACCACTACTAAAGTGGCCACTGTCAACCCTTTCAGCTGTTGTCTTTTGTTAGAACCAGAGGGTTTGAGTTCATCTTACCATTTGAATAATGGGCTTGCGCAATGTTTTGTTCCTGTTGGAGGGTGAAGGGTGGAGAGGTGTATCTGAGGGAAGAGTGCGATGCCCTGTGCCAACTGGGACAGTGCATTTCTTCTCTTGCCACCTGCCCTATCAATTTGGTAGCATAAACTTTGCCTCAGTGGCCTCTGCAGATTCCATGTGTCTTGGTTTCTTTTCATCTGCTGTTGATAAAATACCCTGACTAATACAGCTCCAGGGAGAATGGTTTATTCTGGCTTGGAGTTCAAGACCCCAAGCCATTGCAGTGTTGAAGTCAAGGCAGCAGGAGCCTGAAGCAGCTGACTGCATCCCATGCATCCACAGTCGAGAAGCAGAGGGAATGAACCCAAGCTGCCACTCAGCTCTGCCTCTTTGCCTCTGCAGCCCAGGATCCCAGCCGCAGTGAGAGGATCCCCTACCTCACCTGCCATAATTAAGATAATTCCGCAGAGGGATTCCCCGAGGCTCACCTCGCAGAGAATACTGGATTTTTGTCTGATTGGCAAGTAACACTAACCATCATACCAGTGAGATTCAAGTGGCTCCAGGCAGGGAGTCCTCGGTATGGTTGCACCTGATCACGGCTTCTCTGTGTGTCTGTCTCCATCAAATACATGGATGGTGGGGCTGGCCAGGGGTGCTGAGAAAGGGCCAATGTAACTGGCTGACAGGTCTCTATGGATTCAACCTCTTGGAGGCCCCAGGAAAGGAAGGAACGCACCAGTTTTGTCTCCCCTCTCTCAGTCAGATGTTCAACTCAGCCCATGAAGGTATTCTATGAGCAAATGGTGCTTCTGAGGATGGAGGGTCCACACTTTACAGAGTCTACAATGGCTGGCTACAGACACAGTTACATACTTGACAAGATCCCAGGAAGTCCTGGGCCTCTGGGTCTCTCCCACTTGAAATCAGAAAAACCCAGTCGGTGACAATATGGTAGAAAAGAGCAAGAGCCCACGGTCTCACTGCACACATTCAACAGAGAGAGCCATGACGGTGAAGGCCCAGGGTGAGCCCTTGTCATGGAATCCATCCTAAATGGGAGCACGAGGCACTTTGTGGTCTTCAAAAAAGAACATGATGAAGGACTGGAGATGGCTAGCACTTAAAAGCACTCGCTGCTCTCCCAGAGGGCTCAGGTTCAGCTCCCAGAACTCACGTGACAGCTCACAACTACCTGTAATTCCAGTCCCAGGGGATCCAATGCCCTCTTTGCACCCCCAAAGAAAGGCACCTCCATATATGTGGCGCGCGCGCGCGCGCGCGCACACACACACACACACACACACACACACACTAAAAGGAGCTTACATTTTGATTGCTTGTGGTTTTCTGTAATGATCTCTGCTGCAAAGAGAAGTTTCCTTGATGAGGGTGGAGATTACGACTGTCTGTGGGAATGAGGAAAAATATTTACAAGGAAGCTAAGGATTGCACTGGTTTAGGAAGGTGATGATTGGATCTGGGTAGTTGTCTGGTTCCCAGTATCAGACATGATCTTCCTCTTGTTGAGTGGGTCTTAGGTTCATTTAGGGAACTGCTGGTAACTGCCAAGGTATGCATGCCATTATGACACCTTTGGAGGTACCATGTTAGGTGGCCATTGGTATGGTTCATCCGTGTTAAAGCTGGGTAGAGTGCTGCTTCCTTCCTTCCTTTGGAAGTTTTTGTGGTGCCTTCTGGTACCATGAAAGTTCTCAGGGAAGAGGATTTCAGGTCAGTTCCAGCTCAGGGACATCTGGACCCTGTGTCTGAAGTGCATGGTGTCCACAGCAAGACGTATTTGCCTTCCACATCTGGGCAGAAACCAAGGGCAATAGTCTGTAATATTGGACAACCCTGACCAACAGCCTAAAAACAGGTTTCTCATTCCTGATGGGGGCAAGGGATTCTGTTAGATGGTCTTTGGCTCTTGGAGGAAGCATTGTCAGCCTAGGTGGGAAATTTTCATTTAAACTATGTATGTTTACTTAGACAATGACTCGGTATTTTAGGTAGATAGTTAACACTATGGTTCCTTTTGACTTTTTTCCCCAGCCATCTTTACTGCTGTTTTACCTTTCCTGTCCCTCCCTGACTAGAAACCCCCCTTTTCTCATTTCCCGGCTCACACCACTCATTCTTTGCTAGTCACCTCTCCCTTGCTCCCCCAGGCCCCTCCATACCAATGGTCCCATATGATTTTTCTGTGTTTTGCAGTTACTCCAGGCTATGCATGCACATCTAAAGATTCAGAGCTCGAGATAAGAAAGAACACGTGACGTTTGTCTTTCTTGGTCTGGGCTACCTTGCTCACTGTGCTCTTTTCTAGTTCCATCCGTGTAGCTGCAAAGTTCATAATTTCATTTTCCTTTACTGCTGAGTCGTATTCCATAGTGTGCTTGGAATTTTCGTTATTTGTTCATCTGTTGAAGGACATTTAGGTTGTTTCCATTTCCTAGCTATTGTGAATAGGGCAGCAATGCATAAGGCTGAGCAAGTATCTGTGGAACCCTTTGTGCACATGCTGAGGGGTGGTACATCTGGGTCATATGGTGTCAGGCTGCTCAGAAGCACTGAAAAGGCAACAGAAACCTGCTCTCCCTGGCTTTGAAATATGCTCCTGCCCCCTTGTTTTCTACCATGTGATTTAAAAATTTTACCCATCTTACACCTGTCAGAATGGCTAAAATCAAAAACACCAATGATAGCCT